>VYZV01019994.1:89896-118762 GCA_013401275.1 Pandion haliaetus
TAAATGGCACATTTGTTATAAAATTAAAGGAACAGTACAATCATTTGTATCTGGTCTTCAGGCATGGTTTTGAAATGAACGAACTGAAACACTAAACTTACTTTCTTTTTTTTAAAATTCAGAAGGAGTCCCTGAATTCAGCCAGGGATGACCAACTGCCACAGTTGTCCTCAAACTGCAGCTTTTGATGTAGGTATGCTTAGTCTCCAAGGTCTGAGCTTAGAGCTCTCATAATTTCTTCCCTCTCTCTCTTTTATTATTTTTACCTTTACACTGGGAAGACTAAGATAAGCAGGTTTTGACCTTGCCTTAATTAGGTGCCTGTTATTGCTCTAATCAAGACAGACAAAAAGCAGAAATGACTGCATGATATTACATCAGTTGTTCCGTTTATACACTACAGGATACTACAGGGTACAAACCACTTAAGTTTAAAATGCCACACGAAACAGCTCATACAAAAGTGAATGCCAAAATGTCAAAACAAAAACATTTTTAAAGATCAATAGATTGTTCAGGATATATATTGATTGCATTCATTACATGAATTACTGAATTTAAATGCTGTCTGGTTTAGCATCAATATCTGATTTTCAAAAGAAATTATGTTTATGGAAAAGTCGCTATCATTACAGAAATAGTGAGTGAAATGGCCTGACATTTTTTTCACTTGACCTTCCGCTAGGTAGACAGGGGCATATGTTCATATTAAAATCCCTCCATTCAGATGAGCACTGGTTAGGCCACAGCTGAAGTACTTGGTCTAGCTTCAGAAGGATGTTGCAAAAGGTATGGATGCCTGGAGCAGGGGCAGGGGGGTTAATGGAGAACCATAAAACTCATCAGGAGTCTAGAAAAAAATGATCTCTCAGAAACGGTTGCAAAAATTGCGTTTGTTTAGCCCAGAGATGGAAAGATTAATGGAAGGCCTGATAACAGCACTCAAGTAGGTGAGGGGCTGCAACAAAGGAATGAGCTTCTCCTTATGTCCACTGAGGATGAAACTAGAGGTAATGGACAAGGGAAATTCGGACTAGAAACTTCGCAGGTTTTTCGGTGCCTGTGTGAAGCTGGCGGCATAACAGCCAGAAGCTAGTGTTTTAACCATTCCCCTGATGAGGATGAAAGATATTCCCACTCAAAACCAGACCAATATCCAAAAGGCTGTAGCTAGGAGCAATTACCAAAGAGGTGTCCTGAAGAAACCTGTACGTGTTAATTCCCTGCTTCAAGGCTATAAAGCAGAATCTACAGGTGGTGTTGTCATATTATGTTTGTTCATTGTATATTATGTTATATTATGGTTGGTTGTGTGACCCTGGGCCTTTGCAATTATACCCAAGTCATGGAGAAGTCAAAGTTGCTTTCTTGCTTTGCCTTTCCACACTGTCAGAAATAAATAGCGAACTTTTTCCAGGAAGCAAGTGATAATTCTGCCATCTCCCATGACCATGATAGAGCCTTCTGTAACAGCTGCTCCAGCAGTATCCATGGGAAGACTGTACACTTAATCTGGTATTTTGTCCTTTCTGAAGAAAGTTATAGCTGTCCTTGTGAGAAAAGCTGGTACTGATATTCTCAGAGTTCCCAATAAATAGCTGCTGCCTGACAATGTACACAACCTGTTTACTCTTTCCTTGGAGGTCTGCTGTCTATTATGTTTTCTCTTTCATTTTCATTTATTGCTGCTTCACCTCTTCATTCTCGTAACTGATCTTTCCCCAAGCCCAGTGTAGTTCTTACACTTCTTTTATTTCTGTTTTTACTTCTCACCCATCTTTCTTTCCCAGTTCACGACCTTCTACCCTAAACCTTGAGATAAATTTCTTTTTTCTTTTGTAATGAATTTTGTGTAAAGGTTCACACATCCTCCAAAGAAAAAAAAATATGGTTTGCCTAGATGAGAAGTTCATCTCCCATCAACCAATCATTGCACAAACACCACCCCTATGTGTGGAGAGCAAAACCAAGCCTTAGGCACTCCTAGAATCTTACTCAAGCCCTCCAAACGGAACTCAAGTGCACCTGAATACATTAATTTAGGGATCAAACTTGAGGTTTAATTCCTGATGTAGAAATAGGCCTTCTACATGGGCCTTCTACCTGGTGAGGTTTAGCATTTAGGTGCTCTTGGCCTTTCCTCCTCAGTAATGTTTTGCAGAAGCCCAGGTTGCACTTCCAGCTGAGGATGAGAAGGTAGAAACAGTGTTTGGGAAACCCAGGCTCAGTTTCCTGCACAGCTTCAGGGTGATACTCTGCCAAGATACATATAAAGATGCTTTAAAGTAGCTGCCACTAATGGTTATGGCTGGGTTGTGATGATACAGTACGGGTCAGTTCTCCAACGATCCATCCGACTTCCTGCATGTCTGTGGCATCCACGCTGCAGTATTGTGCTACCATAAATAGTGTGTGAGCTTGCTGGTTTACAGCTCTCCTGGATATATCATCACAAATAAAATAAATAGCTACAACTGCAGAGTAGAGATTACTCCATCCTCCCTGGAATGTCTATGTAGAACAATACAGTTTAATTAGTTTAGACAGAGCTTCTGGAACTTAATCTGCCTCATTCAGATCAGCTTGGGTATTTCTATGCATTTTGCCATGTAGACACTCCCTGGGTCCCATTTTCCAATTGATAAAAGAGGAGTAATAGTAAGTTCTTATTTTCTAGAGGACTACAAACTGTAACACACAATGGCACCACATGCTAGCATTAATGGAATTATGCAAGAAAGAGAGATACTTGCAGGTCAAGATCGCAACTGCATCTGCAGTTTTTATCATTTGGCTCTTCCAGAATAATAATATGGATACAAGCTGCAACATTGGCATTTGCAACCAATCTCAGCTTTCTCAATATTTTGCTTTGTCTGAAGCATGTGTTCAGTGCAGAATCAACCCTCTGAAAACACTGCAGAAATCTGGAACATAGGACAGAGCAAGGAATGGGATTAATTTTAGGTAGCTGTTGTTATTTCAGTCCTCCCTTTGCATTTCTGCAGTTTATTTTATTTCCACTACATACAGCTTTTTTCCCCCGCATTCTAATTGCACAAATAAGAGATACCTAATACCAAGAGAAATGCATTGCCACGAAATCTGCACGTTCAAGACAGGCATGTTTCTAAGAGCAGAGGGGGTTATCTACAGTGTTTCAATAAATCTTAAGAACAGTCATCCCTGTAGTACTTTCAATTTAATCTGCAGTATTTTGTTAAGACTGAAATCGTGACATGAAACTTTCCAAAAATCAAAAAACAGTGTTGAATTGTGGTCATAGGTAAGTCACTGGTTGGCTAAAAATGACTAGCCCATACTATGCAAATTATTTAGAAAACCAGCAAGCACTGCAAAAAATCTTACAGGAAGCATAGATGCTTCGAGATCACAAAAACTTCCATTTGGGATGTACTGTTAAAAGAGGCTTATGTGCTATTTTAACAGTATTGTTGGAAATCAGCAATTCCTTTCGTCCTATTCAAAACCTGTAAGATCACAAATACAAAATCTATAAATTAAACATTCCAGAATTAAAAAAAAAATAATAAAATATTAAAATCCTGCAGATATTTTGTTCTAAAAGAAATAATTTGATAAAAGTAATAGTCTTTCTAGTACATTTAATTCTTAAGGAGTCATACTTTAAATCTTTCCTCTATTGCCATATCAGCTAGGGTTTAAGTAGGAATCAAGGTTCGTATGTAATCCAGTGAATGCCTGGAGCTGACAGCAGAGAGTAGTAAAGGATGTTAAATTAAACAAAGACATTTGCAAACTTCATGAATTTGAAGGAAACTCAAAGAAAAATACACAACCTTCATGTCTTTGTATTTCTTCAGTATGCTAAAGCAATGCATGGCATGGTATGCCTCACATACATTCAGATGTGTTTGTAATAGTATCTGCACACAGCTATTCATGCTGTGACAGCACTTGGTGAAAGGAAAGCCGTGTCCCTAATAACAGTCCCATGCTGGATCACCGCCACTGCAGTATCATCACACGTCAGAATTGCAAAGTGTTTTTCCAGCCTGGTCTCACAATGGTTTTGCACTTCTGCAAACGCTCTTAATGCAGCCTTCTGCAACATAAGCCATTTTCCTCCTCAGGATTTTCTCCATTGTGAGTATCTTACAAAAGCAACTGTTCAGGGTCCACATAGTCCTTCCAAAGTTACACTGGTCACGTTTGAGGTGAACCCCTTTGAGATGTGGTCAGATATTACAGGCAATGCTAAAAACCATAAGGCAGGGAGAGAGGCCACGTCCTTTGCTGCCTGATGCCAACCAGCTGGAAGCCTGTGACTCCCGCTGCCTAGGGAGGTGGGAAACCACCTCCCGTTTGCCAAGCTGTTACCTTCCTTTCAGTCATGCCTGTCTTCAGCGGCAAACTGCAAACATGCTATACAAATCCTACATGTTGAGATCTTACATTTAAATCCAAGTTTCTACTTCTCCACTGTAGCTCCTGGTCCTGGTTTGCAGGCTGGTGTCACAGGACAGAGATGACCTGCTATAAAAGAGTGGGACGAAACATGGGCAGGAGCATAGGGGAAGACACCAAGGCAGGAAGGAGAAGCTCCTGGACAAGAAGGGCATAGCACCCTCCCTGCAGAAAGCAAAAGCACCTGAAAACAGGAGTTAGAGGAAGATGTTAGGGAAGGGAGAGCATAAATGCAAAGCCCTGTAGGTGGAAAGGGAGACAAGGACAGGCTGCTCCTGCATGGCCTGGGACAGCAGCAACTGGGGCAATGTGGGACTTGGGCTCTGCAGAGGAAATGCAAACCGGGTGGGCTGGAGGCACCCACACCACGAGCTGAGGAGAGGAAGGAAAGGGAGGGAACTGCTGCAATTTCTCCAGCAGGGAATGCGGAGAAGGCAGGAAACGCAGCTTTGGTGCCAGCACTGCCCCAGTGCTCCTCCTGCTCACCCAGGCATGTGGCTAGCATGACCCAACACTAAGCACTAGCAGAGAGCTACTGGGAATTACCAATTCCCCAAGCAAACAGGGTTGTTTCTACGAAGCCTGCTCAAAGCACCCAGCAAACAGCTCCTGCATAGGTAGCCACCACACAGAGAAATACTGAAAAAGCAGCTGCCAAGGACCAGCCTCAGCTAACATGGCTGTAGGTTGTTGAGGGTTCCCCCTCAACAAAAATAGTAATGAGAAGAGTTGGATGAGTGCTCCTGTGTTTTACCGAGTATCTGAAACAACCCAAGCCCAGCATGCTTCGCCTCTCTGCGTGTGTGGACTTAAAATCTGTGCACTTACCAGCCAGTTTCATGGTTTCTTTTATTTAAGAAGAAATGCAAACTCCCTATCAAGGGCTTTTAATCACAAGCTTTCTCAATGCGTTTTCTGCTCCTACATAAAGCATAGTGGAGATCTTTATTACTGTGTACTACAGAGGGATGAGCACATTGTTTGCACTCCATAAAATAATAAATGTGCTCAGCATGCTCAACAGCACTCAAGCCTGTCTTGGACAAAGGCTCCAAGCTCTGCGCTTCTTTTTATTTAAACCTATTAAACCTATTTAATAGGTTTTAATTAAACCCTTTAAAGCTATTTAAACCACCAGATTGTCACCCTTCAATGGCGATATGTTTGTCTGTCCATGTGTAAGATAAAAGGTAGGAGTTAATAAGGGTTATTTTATAGTATGAAAAACAAACTGCCACCCCCCTTGTGTTAGTCATGCTAAATCAATTTGAAAATGTCTTTAATGGGTACAGTTTTATATAGAAAGAGCTTTTTACATATTGTGCATTGCTGAGTAGAACAAGAAAAAGAAAGGAGAGCCCCTTCCCCTGCAACAGGAAAGAACAGGAGCATTGGTGTAAGTCACCCCCACCCAGAAGGTGAAGAGAAAACTATGTCCTTTTCTGGGTAATGCTTACAATGCTTTTTCCTTACCATGCTATTTGCACGCCTATTTTTGTTTCCCAGGAAAGAGTGTGTTTGGGTAGGGCAGGCATAAAACAGCCAGAGGGGAAGCTGAGCCCAAGTCAGTCGGTAGCTCTCCTTTGCAACGTGCTGCAGCAGTTACTAAAATCACAGTTCTTCTACTCTATGTTTGTGATCCAAATGCATCTCCAGCAACATGACTAATTGTATAATTGAGGAAAAGGTCACTGCAGTGTCTGCTGTGATGTATTTATTTCCAGCACATCCGGGATCAGCCTAGACACCCATTTCAGCCACACCCGCCCATGCCACTCTGCTCCTGACAAAGCTCTGAAAGCCTCTGGAGCATCAAAAAACCTGTTGCCATCAGAAAACTTCTGTGGAAACACTGTAAATTGCTTCTATAGTTAATGTAATTCTATGCTCAATGAGTCCCTCTTCATCTTTTCCACATTGCCTAGAACAAAGGTTAAATGCTACAGAATATTCCAAAGGGAAAGCCCAAAATGGGCTTTGCAAGCCCAAGGTAGACTACAGTCTCACTGCAGTTACATTATATGCAAGGATGAAGAATATACTTTGAAAATATCTGATTGCTGCAGCTGGCACATATAGCTGATGAAGACCTTCTTGTCTGCAAGTATCTTGCCAAGCTGATTGCATACTCATGTTATTTTGAATTTCTACCGATCTGATACAACTGATACAACTGCTAAGCTCAGATATTAAACTGAAGCAGACAGTGCACTACAAGATAGTGTCACTAAGCCAATAAGATAAATTGTGCACTAGTTCACCTAAATTCAACAGCATTAAGACGCACTAGCCACATGACTCCATTAGCACAGGCAATGCCACGTAAAGGGAAATAATGGATTCCTCTGAAGTGATTTGAACTAGACATGATAAAATGAGCAGAGAACCAAAACACAGTCCTGCACTGGGAGGTTTTTGCCTCTAGTACCTGTGCTGTGTCCTCCCCTTGCTGCCATTGGCACATCTCAGGGATTGGGTTATTTGGCATAGATCTCTAAGTTCTTCCTGTTGTTACATGTTGGAAACTGCTTTAGCGAGTTGTTGCAAGTGAAGCCCAACAGTTTGATAAATACATTTGCTGCCTTCTGAACCACAGTAAATATATTAACACACTACTGTTATAAGAAAAACAAACATCCTAAAGGGAAACTAAAGCTGCTCTACTGTAATAGCCTTTCTGGACAGCCAGCTTTTGGTGTTGGCTACAATTTCCAAGACCTATGTGTTTTGCGGCAAAGCAGAGTTAAATTCCACAGGATGTACAGAAAGCTCCATAATTCAAAGACTTAAGTAGTTTTCAGAAAAAGATTTTAACAGTCCTGTGCAGAAATGAGTTAACTACAATTGAATTGCATGCTGGCCCCAAACATTTCTTTCAACACGCCACAGACTTCTGCCTTTATGACCACCTGTAGCAGTCAAGAGGAAATGAGGTTTGGACAACTTGGTAGGAGTTTCAGAGAGTCTGTAATTCCTGGGCAAAAAAAGCACCCAAATTTTGGCTTTTGAGGACTTTGCATAGCAGTGGAAGCATTAGCCAAAAGTCACACCTCTCTACTGGACATGACATGGGGCATTTAGGGGTGAAAACATTTGATTTTCTCATTTCTTGCCAGAGCAATCCTCAATTTTTTGCCATTTCACCTAACAATGTTTGGTGCGGTGCTGCTTTTGCTTCCACAGCCTTTGAATGAGTTCACAAACACGGATATTTACATCATCTATATTGCTGTGATATGTAACCCATGCTGAGACGAGGAGGGGTAATTCATCTGTCAAAGAAAGATGATTTCAGACTATCCTCATACTGGGATGAATAGCACTACATGCACTAACATTTAGAAGGTTATCAACACTGTGTTTCAAATAAAAGCCTAGACTCAATGTTGAACATGCAAAGAAGTAGGAAAACTAGTAAAACATGAAGGAATATATGGGGCTCTGATCACTTCAAATAATTATCATGCAATGAAAACATGCCTCAACAAGTAAATAAGGTGTTTTACAGAGGAAAATTATGTGAATCCTTGGCCAGGAACGTTAGTAAATCTCCTGGAACTGTTTTCCTCAGACTAAGTAAAATCGAAAGCTTTTGCAATTCTGATCAGTTGTTGCCTCAATAGCCAAACCCGTCAAGCCCAAATACAGTATTAATCTCCTGCTAAAGATTATGAAAGAAGAAATCTGCAGGAAGCATAAACATCTCATTAATATAATCAGGTATTTAATTGATTTAACCCTAAAGTTTTGATTACACTGTCACTCCTCAAGCCAAGTACCAGACTGAGAAATCATGGTGTTAAGACAAACTGAATGTGCTTTTTAGAATGATTACATATCTTGTAGAAATCTTCACACAGCAAGGCTGGTGTAGTGCTCCCATCCTGGCAAAACATGTAATTTCATTCTAGCGATAAGACAAGGCAGAAAGGTTGCAGTGGATAAATATGATGCAAAACTACGTGCCACTTGCTCTGTGGTTTCAGCAACCTGAGATGCGTTGCTATCTGCAACATGCAGCTAACACCCAGGAGCATGTTAGTGCCATTGGGAAAGAGAGATTAAAAATGGTTGTAAAAACACTCTATTGATAAATAGGCTAGGATTTTCACCTGTACACAAGTCAGGCAAGCATCCACTTTCCACATAAAAGCAGTCAGAAAATCCTTGCCCTGTTACTAGTTTGAAACACAACCTTTGGAGCATTAGCTAGTCAATCTGGCCTGAAAGGGGCCGTTGTCTAGCCTAGCAGCCAAGAAAAAAAATTATTTAGAATTAATTTGACCCTGCCAGACCAGCCTCTAGTACATGTGCAGGTGGCATCAGAGGGCCTCTTAACCCCTTTCTACCTCTCCTGCAAGGGGACAATACCCCAGAAGATCACACCTGCTGAATTTTGTTCCCTTAGAGCCATTATATCAGCAAGTGATCATCAGAGCACAGCTTTCTCACATGGGGAGGTAGGTTCAGAAGGCACAGCATAGAGATAGCATCATATTAAATTATGTCAAACCACTTTTCCTATTGCAGGTAGGTCTGGCTGATACAGCGTGCTGCTGCTAGGGCATCCAAGGATCCACTTTCACAAGATGAATGCCAAGGTATTGCTACCTGATAGCTCAGGTGCTGGGACAATGATGGTGGCTTGCATGGCAGGACATGGTGCGACTAAGCGTTTTGACTCTTCCGTTCAAATCTGGGACACCTATTTTTAGAGTGCTAGCTGAAACCAAAAGTAAATGTTTGTCTTCTAGGGGAGCCAGGTCTTTAATTGTTGACTTGTATTTGGAAGTAACAGCTGCTACACACACAAATCCAACATTGTCTCTCTGTTTACAGAATTGCAAAATAAAAACATTAAAGGGTCTTCTTTGAGTTGTCTCAGCAAGAAATACAAACAACACCCCATCCCCCTCCCTTCATGAGGAACACAAGTAATAAGGATGTCTTTCCCATATGATTTTACTGTGGGGCCTTACTCATCTTCAGGCTGTGAAGTTAGCCTTGCTACCGAATGGTATCAGTTAAAAATACTCCCTTCCCTAGGTTAAGAGTTTCTTAAAGATTATTTTTAATCTGTATTTTTGCAGGTTTTTCACACAGGACTCAGATGTATAAACAATTGGAGACCAAATTCAAGGTTCTTTCCTATTTAGAAAAAAAACACGAAACCAAAACATAAGCCTTAGCAGATCTTTTTTCCTAATTTATAAAGGAGTAAAGATTAATAAGAAATCTAGGTTTTAATCCAAATAAGGGACAGCTAAATAAAAGACAAAACATTGAGGTAAATTTTCAGAATAGACAACCATTTGTTGGGCATGTTATATGGCATTATGTATTCTCAGGTTTGGAGCTGAATGCTGCAGGCAACTTGCCCTTCAAATTCAGTTTCTATTTATTTTGGCTGCAAATCATAATCTTCTTATCAAGCAGGTATCAAGCCATCTGTTTCTATCCTCAGTAAATGCAGTAAACCTGCATTCAGGTTTGGGGCTAGAACAAGCAGTTTTCTTCTGTCCAGTAATAAATACACCTTTAAAATCCATTAGGCAAAACTGGCCCAATATAAGAAAGCTCCAATAAATGAAAGGAATGTGGNAATCTGTACAGGAACAAAAACTCAATTAAAGGCTATGGCAATCTCCAGCACTACAATTTGATTGCAAACTGCTAGGAATGGCAGAAACACGCAAAACATTTTTTTTTCACAACAGGCAAACTCTCAAGACATTCAAAGTTTGGGTTCAAGCAAGCTAAAGGTGTGAAAAAGCAGCTGGTTATCTAAAGCCTATTCATATTTCTCAAATTTTCAGAGATGAGACAACGATCCAACTGTGACAGCCTGTGCCTTGCTGGTCTCTCCCAGAGCACAGCCATGAATAAATAACCCAGAATAAGGGGAGACCATGCTCAAAAGCTGTAACTGCTAAAAAACAGTCTAGTTATTTAATTCTAAAAATTAATTTTTTAAAAGACTTGAAGGCTTATGAGATGAGAGCACAGAAGATGAAAAGGAAAAGGCTATCCCTCTCCTCTAGTTAACATCGATGAGAGCAGAGTTCAGGCAGCTGCAAGTATACATAATCACTACAGGAGCCTTGGTTTAGTGGAATCTTTCTCAAGCTATCAGCCTGGGAGCCGGGATTAATCTGCTGTGTTGTAGGGTTGGGATTATGACCCTGGCTTCCCTTTAATGGGGAAGGGAATTGGGAAGCATGTAACTTAGGGCTGATCCACAGTGTAATGGAACAGCTCCAAATGGCTTCAGTGGCCTTTGGAGCAGGCTCTCAATGCCAAGATTTGCTCCTACCTTTCCACAGTGAAAAGTACCCTTGTTTTTTTGTAGTGCCATCAATTTTGACAAGAGCACTCTTGGAGAAAGGTACTGCTTGCTGTCAACAGGGGTCACTAATCAGACATTAATAAACCCACCCACTGTATGTCTCAATATGAGACAGTACGTTCCAGCTCCTACATTTGAGTGCATAACCTGAACACATCCAGACTGATGCTAAGAGGAGCACAACCTCACTCTTTTCTGCTATCATTTCTGCAAGACAGAGACCTGAGTGCCTGAGTGAGAAGGAAGCTGTGGTGTGCTACAAGCACTTTGTGAAGGACATCTGCTATGCCATGTAGCAATAGCCATGCTGTTATTACAAGGCCAAGGCACAGCAAGATGAAACCTCTAAGCACTTACGTTATAAGCACATGCCAATTCCTCTCCCCTCATGTTTTAGAAGAACAAACTTCACCTTTACACATTTTAAAAGTAATTACATCTTAATTCAGACTCAAGAGCATTTATATTTGATTACTATTGTTTGGCAATATATTCTTTGACCCATTCCAGTGCTGTCTGTTGTTTAAAGCTGGAAAAGCTATGAACCAACCCAGAAAGCATTTCTATTTGAGATACATTTTGGAGCAGGTAAGAATAAAGAGCAGTATGCCCAGAGGACTGAACACCTTGAGATGAGTATGAAGGAACCCCTGCTTTAAGCATGTCCTTTAGCTCTCAAAGGGTTGAGAAAAGCCTTGAGAGAAAGGACAAGTTTTCAGGAGGCTATTGGCCTCCACATCTGTACAGAACTGAGCCTCTAGTAATTTGCTGACAGAGGGTAGACCCCACCAAAACATTTGGGACTTCTGAGGATGCAAGATTCCAGGATGAATTAGAAAATTACCAAGAAAGCACCACCAGCATACAAGCTGAAGGCAAGGCATGAAATTTGGAAGCCCCGCAGGAGACTTGGTACATTCTTTACTAACCACAATGGAAATATCCTTGTCCACTTCTGCATGATTTACAAAAGATATAAAGACAAGCAGCTTGCGTGTATTATGTGAAGAGGTTGCAAGCCCACACATTACTTGTCTTGGTGACCTTTGAAGACAAACTACCCCAAAACCTGGGGGAGGGAGTATTAAAACACCAGGGTGTGATTTGACCTCTAAATTTTACTGAGCTTAATTTTAAAATACTAAAAGTGTTTCTAAGCAACTGGAGAAATGTCTTGCTTCTGGCTCCAATGCTCAAAAAAGGGAGACTGAGCATGAAGGAGATTGGTGTCAGCCTCCTTACCATCCGTTCCTCTCTTCAGATTATAAAATCCTGCTGTCACAGCCCAGATATCCAGGACACTTTAGAGACCACAAACAGTGGACTTTGGTCCAGCCTCAGATAACAGACAATAAAACTGCTTCTGTCTTAACACGTCAATGCATGGGGTAGCCTGAAGGAAGCTTGCCCAGATTATGTACCTCTACTTTCACAAGGTAGAGGCATACTCCAAATTTCCCCACACATATTCTTCACCTTCTACTGTGAATTTACCAACAGAATTTCACTACTGTGTCTACCTTGCAATAAAACAGCTTTTAAAAAAATACTTTTACAGAACCAAAATTGTTCAGAGCAAACATATCCTATATAAAATTTGCTTATTCACTGTCATCAGTTCTGCCCCGCTCATATCACGCAGAGGAGGGAAAATCCTTTTTAAAGAAAGGATTGTATAAAATTGACAGAATTCCTCCCACCTTTGCATGTTGCTTTCTGATAAGCTTTATGGACTGTTGTGTTAAATATGCTTCTTTTGATCCAACTCCACTTTGCTTTTCAGAAGTTGTGAAATTAAAGGTTTAACAATGACAGGAAGGCTATTTTTACTAGGAGTAGCAGACAGAGAATAAATAGTACCTCAACACAGACTTTTGGGGCTTGTACTTACTTAACATAGTTTTAAACGCAATTCTTTCTGTGGCACAATCTTATTTTTAATCTCATTTATTGATTTTTTTTTCCTAACAGCAGTGAGCCCAAGCAATAGCATAAGTTACACCACAGAAGACATTTCTAGATTTTAATACATAATCTGAGCAAAAGTTGATTACCTTTTTTTAGATCAGTTAATCTAGCATTATCAATTTTTTAACTTCCGATTCATAAAATCCTTACAGGCAATCTATAGGCATTTGTGGAAGCTTTGGTTATAAGTATTCAGTCCAGAGGGCCAGCAAATGAAAGCACAGATAAAAAGCAGATTTGACTTCAAATGTATCTTTTGACAAAGGTGATGATATACTCTGGCCTTTGTTACAGTTTCTCTCACCCTTTCAGGTTTTACTAGTTAATTCCACTTTAAAAGCACAATCTTTCAAGCTGAAGAATAATGAAAACAGCAGGTCAGTGACCATGTGAACACCACAAAGTTTGATTAAATCTGTGCATCTGAGAATAATTTTTAAAAGACATTGCACTCAGTAACTAATATCGCCCCTAGGCTTGCATCCCTCATTATTTGACACTCGATAAATGCCGTAAGCCCCTGTGTCTTTGGGGGCAAAACTACGATAATTTCTGAGATATATACCCTTGGCTAAACATGTTGCTGGCATAGCACCAGGGAAATCCATCAGGATAGATTTGATTTGCAAGAGCAGTATTTGCAAAATCTGACAGACGTTTCAATTCCCCCCTTAAAGACATCTCTACAAAATATGCTTTATTTCAAAGAAGAAAAATAGAACAGAAAACCTTTGTAAATATACCTCTGCTTTTAACTCCTCTCAGACTGAGGAGCTTCATGACACCTAGAAAGAGAGCTGTCACAAAAATACAATGCAGGAAAGTTTTTCACAGAACACGTATAACTCAGCTACCAGTTAGTACCTTCTTCTCCTCCAACACACAGTCTTTCAATCACTGAACTAAAAAAACCAAAAAAAAAGCATCCAGCTACTGACAGCTAAGCTTTTGCTCACAAAACATCCCACAGATGTTACAAGTCTATCCAAAAAAGCCAAAGAACTTACCTCCTACAGTGCAAATGCAGAATACAGCTAGGAAAAAGGCGGCAATCCCCAGGAGCTTCATGCTTGGTGGTGGTGGTGTCAGCTCTCCCCTACACAGCTGGGCAGGGAGTGCTCTCTCACTCTGAGGCAGGCCTTAATTACTCCATGGAAAAAGGTGTGTAGAGACCGTGCCTAGTCACTGCCCATTCCTGCTTATTTTGGGGACTTTGATAAAGAACGGGAGGAAACACAACATACTCCCTCTGGGAGTTCAGTACGGAGGAGATTTATTGTTTCAGTCCTTACAGGAACTCCTTTTCTTTGGCAGAGAACTGTGTTTTTGTTAATACGTTATTTTGTTCTTCTTCGGCCATGAGGTCAGGAAGGTTTTTGAACAGAGGCAAATCTTTCTTTAGAACATGCTATACATCACCAACTTTCATACCGTAGCTGAAGATACTTTTAAAGGGGACATTTATGAGTAGTGAGGGAGCCCAGGTAGCGGGGAATAATGCAGCCAGAAACAGAGAAGCAAAACAAACAACAGCAGCCCTCACCTGGCTCTTCTTTGTGTTGTGTAAAGTGGCCTTGGCGAAAATCACAGCTGCTTCACATTAAAGGCAGAGAGAGTGCCTCCCTGCAAGACCTGCCATCCTGCAACCCAGAGGATGAAAGAGGCTACCAGCACCAGGTGAGGAAGTGACTCCAGCAAGGTGCCCCAGCAGGGAGAAGCTCTGGGGTCTGCAGAGTTAGGGCTTGGGTGTGGATGGGTTTTTCTTTAAACAAAAATTGGGCTTATTTTCTTTTTTTTTTTTAATTTGAAAAGTTGTAAGTAGCCTTGACTGTGTCTGCTCCATTACTAATGGAAAGGGTTTTTATTCTTCTGTATATGTACTTGCTGTACCATTGGATGGGAATACAGTCCCCAGAGTGAGCCTCTTACCTGGGCAGTCTAATAAGCCAGTGTGGAGTTGCTCTCTTCTCCTCAGGACCGGCTGATCTGGGAAATTTTGGTATCCCTCCTTCTCACAGCCATTTCTCTGACTTCTGTGGAAGAAACCCAAGCAGAGCTCTACAGTTAAAGGCTATCAAAACATTAGTATCTCCTAATACTCTTGAGCTCTGTGCCTTAACAATTGAAGGCAGCTGATGGCAATTAATCACAAAACTTCAACCACAAGGAGAATGCGGTGCAGTATGTTTGCTCATCTCCCTCTATCAACTCTCAGGAAAATTTGGCAGAAAAATTGACCTCACAAACAGCCTGACTCATTAAATAGTCAACCCTACTTATTGCAGTAATTAAGATTTTTCTTTTCTTTCCTCATGACTGTTTCTTGCTATAAGGTGAAGTTTTGAAACAGCTTTGCATGCAGGAACTCCCAGGAGCTAAGCCACAGTGCTTCCAACAACAGTACTGTTTTATGCATGGGATGAGGAAAATGGCAGCAGCTCAGCATCATGTGTGATAACTTTTATTTAGTTAAAGAAATTACATTTTTACATCTTAAGGTTGTGATGCACCCTCTGCCTACTGCAGGTGACAGAAGCTGGGGCTCAATAGAAATCTGGTGGTAGACAATGAATTTCTGGCACATCATTTGGACAAACTTAGGTATTTGCATCCATGAGAGATGCAAAACCACACGTTCTCCTTAGCAAGACTGTGTTTTCACCATCATTGGAAAGGTTCACACAGTAATACAAACTTGGCTCAGAGTAGAGGTGGGCCACACAATGACACTTTTGTCAAGTTGATTGGAGCATATGGCAGGGAGTTAACACCAGTGCTCTGTTTTTATGCTAGTTTTGTGCCGACGCAGGACCTAAAGTTAGAATGGGCTAGAAAAGCAGAAACTACTGCAGCAGAAAGCCTTCAAGCAAAAAGATAAATCTGAACATGGAGAGTGAATTCATCCCAGGTTAGGGCTGTTTCTGATGTGATAAGAGGGACTTTAACCTTTTATTTACTGCATTGCCAAACCACCACCTGAAATGTTAATTCTGAAGAAGGATACAGAAAGGAATATTATTTTATTGACTGAAATGAAACCTCTGCAAAATCTAAAAGGCCTGAGGACAGGATCCCTTCCTTGGGTTTTGAGACCCACTGAAACTATCTGAATGCCTAAGAGAGTATTGATTCAGTTCAGTGTTGTTCATATAAGTAGCAGCATCCCAAGGAGTCCTCAGTGTGCTGCTGTTGCTGAAGATGACGACTGTGGTGGTTACCTGCAACTCACTGAAGGAAGAAAGGGCATAAAGTGTTGCAGCCCTGCAGTAGCTACCCATATCGCAGGTGCAAGTATGGAAAAGGCTCCCCAACCTCATGCAAGGGATTGGGAGGGAAAGAAAGAGAAAGGGCCAAGTGTCTTTGCCTTACACCATGTCATGCAACTCAAGTTGTACCTCCGAGAGTCCTAAGGCAATTTACTGCCTCCCTGAATATCAAGAGAACCGTGCCCCTCTGAAATACTCACTAACGTCAACATCAAAGGCAGCTAACTTTTGCTAGATCAAACTTGGTGTGGATAGCAGTAGTGCACACAGTAAGGAATAGAAGGGGAGCAGCTCAGATAACTCACTGAAAGAAAAACTCTGGCCAAAGCTGAGTTGTAGTTCCTGGCTTGGAGTATCTGAGCTGCAGAAGAGAGATTCTCACAACTCTTGTCAATGGAAACATTTTTTTCCTTTAAAAAGAAATCATTTAAGGTTTTAAAAACTTGCAGCAATCTTTGTAGCAAAAGATTATTCCTCTATGTGTTCACTGAACAGAAATCTCTTTTCCTCCCTACCAGCAAATAAGTTTTCTTTTATTGAATAAATATTTTTCTTTCTTTCCTGAAACCAAGAAATTTAGCTTCAGTGCCAACGTGTGCTTTGTTTTATGAAAAGAAATTTGGTCATTGGTACTATTGCCAGCTGTGGTATTACTGCCAATGCTGGAATATCTGGAGTTTCACTTTGAGCTCCAGAACAAGTGACTGTGTGACAGTCTCAGTTTCCACATTTTTTCAAGATTTTAGCCCTCCTAGTTGCAGCAGAAAACTTGAAACATGACCAAAGAGCACTCCAGAGAATGAAAGGACTCTCTGTTTTAACATACTGTTATTTTGTAGTCCAATAATGGTTGGGGTAGCCTGAGTTATATATTTATTTTTGCCAGTGTGGTATTTCATTATTAAAGGGAAACCATTTACTGCCACAGTGGATTTGCAGTTACAGATTTATTGGTCTCAGGCTGTATTTATATATTCTTTCTTAGTTCACATTGCTTGGAGCAAAACATTGCCTTTTTATGCACAGTTCTCCTATGAGGTTCAAATAATCCCCTTCAGATTTAGAGAATGTAAAATTTTACATATTATTCAATATTCTTGAAGCACCACTGCATAAAACAGGAAATAATATGGACAGCCATGCTGCCTTGCTGTGGGCTACTGGCAATTCCAACATGGATGCAAAGAGTAAATTTGTCAAAGTCTTTACAAAAGAAAAAATAAAAAGATAAAAAAGGTGCACAGTCTTTGATGATTTACTAAAGTGAAGAAACAAACACACTGACTAAATTTGCCAGCCTTTCCCGTTGATGCTTGCTATCCCTTCCACTGGTGGTTATTTGAACTCTCACAGCAGAATGATAGAAAAAGAGCAAGCTAATCTCAAACTCCTATTGTTTTGCTATATCTGTATTTCAGCAAATATATCTAAAGTGATATTTTATCAGAAATTACCCAAGACATACCTTGACATTTGGTTATACTCCCATAAGCAGGGTAAATTTACATTGAAAAATGCAGTTATAACAATGTAGAAATACATTGTTTAGTTACGCTTTCTGTTCTTCTTAAAATTGTTTTTAAAAGTACTTGGTTTAGTCTATTACATATATTAAAATTTTAATATAAAGTAGAACTCAAAAAGCCTTGAATATAGCAGTACGAAACCAAGATATTTTGATGGTCATGTATAGAAGGTACACTGAAAAGTCATGCTGAGGGACGTTTTAAAATGTAGATATTTTGTTCTGAATTTCTTATGGAAGCCTTGGAACATTTCAAGGAGTAGAAATGTCAGTGCCCAAATTCCTCTGCACACAATATTAAAAATGTGAAAGATCACAAATGTATTTAAGTGCTTAAAAAACCAAGATAGCCACCTTTTCTTTGTAGCACAGAAATGCTTAAATCTCATTGATTTGATTCAGAGCCAGCCGCTAATGTGAAAAATTCCACTAAATCTCCAAGTGCCTAGATGCCTTTATGTAGGCACTAAAGACCAAAATGCATTTAGTCTGTATTCAGTACTCTTTTTACAAAAGATATTTTCAAGGCCAGATCTAATAGAATTACTGCAACTCTAGCTGTCAGGCTTGAGTATTGTTTATTTGCAATACCAACAGACTCTGTAAGGATATCCGTTGCTGCAGAACATGTTTTTCCTACTCTTTCGTACCTGGAGCTCTATGGATGTACTACAGGGAGTGAAAATATGTTTGAAGGAACTGGCTCAGCTTATTCATTTACAATTGATACAAGTCAGGACCATATTTGTAGAAATGGTCTGCTAGACCTGCAGACTCTGCTAGAGTGCCAGATGTCAAAAGATGTTGTGTGTTTGAGGTATTCAGTAGATACATGTCACTGTCAAAAGGGTGCAGCAAATTTACACTCCCGAGCTACCTCTGTCCATCTCTCCCTTGCTGTACACTCCCATTGCTGCTTCTAGCAAAACACAAGATAGAAAGAGGGCTCTGCACTTAGGTGTTTCGTGTTCCTGTTCCCAAAACTCTGTTTCCATTCTGAGCTACAGTTTATTTCACCATCTCATGAGTGTTGTGTATCAATAAAGAGTCTTGGTTTTGTGCTCAGTCCTTATTTCCTAATCCAGTAGACAATATAATGGAAGGACACCAATTCACCCTATACCTGATGACTTGGTTCATTGGCTTCAGGAATTCTCTCTGATCTGGATTATGTACTTGAAAAGCTGTATTTGGCTGTTTTTGTTGACTGGTCTCCATGTGGTTGTCCCTTGACTTTGTAAGCTCCTCACTTGAGTTGCAATGTGCTGTTTAACAGCCAGGGTCCTTCTAAGGGCACCATTCTAGGTCCATTCTTTCTCTATTGGTGAGTTACTGATGTATAGATATTTTGACCTTGCTTGTCAGAGAGAAGCTTGAGCATAACTACAGTGGCAGAGAGAAGAAAGCTATGGAGGGAAAGGTACTACTGCCCCAAGTCACATATCATGCTTAGGTATGGGCAGTCAGGAGAGCTGGAAGAGAGAGACCATAAACAGTCATTCTAGGGATATAAAAAAACTTGGGCTTGCAACCTTAGAGCAAGGAACTTCATGTCATGTAAAAACTCACACAGAATGTGTTTATAGGCTTTGCATCCTGTCCTGAGCTAATGAAATGGGAAACAGTGAGTCAGTCTCAGTTTCTCATGTTATTTGAAATGCATGGAATGATTATACGGTTGGCTGTCTCAGAGGAAACAAAACAGAAGTATGTGTTTGAACCATGCCTTAATCTTCCAAAAGGCTGAATAAATCCAGCCACTATCTATCCAGACATATATCTCGTCTTTGTTGTGGTAAACTGCAATGAGCTTATTCTTCTTGGGCCTGGTTAAAAAATAAGCAGCAATATGAGACTGCAGTGGACCTCAGTACTGAAAATTAAGATGTACTTTCTGTTCCAACCATACTTGTCAGTTTTCCTGGGCAAGATGTTGTTGGACATTAAGCTTCTGCCGAGTTGAGTTTCTGTGGCTTCTCTTTTCCATTTGGTTTCCTCTGCACAAGCAGTGGAAAAATGTATCAGGTTTCTTGTCAGTCCCATGAGGGGATACTCTCTGCGTTGGTCTGTCTAAGCTATACTAAGCTAAGCTATATTTTTTAACAGTGTCAGCTTTGTTTTCAGACCACTAGTGCCAGAAAAGAACATCTTAGAACATTATAAAATATCTGATTATAAAGAGGTTATTGTGCTTAAATACAAACATTATTGCTTTCTCAGTAGCCAACACTATGGCTATGCTAGTATCCCAGCTTCTATTATAAACCTATGTTTTCATCCACTCATAAAAGAAGTCACTGAAAAAAACGTGTCCAGATTCCTCATTGCCCAGTTTTGTTTCTGTCTGTCAACGTTGTGAGATTTGGGGGGCTTGGGCTACTTCTTAGAGGACCATGGGAGCTTCTAAGCTGCAGGACGTGGGGCTGGAAAAAGGGGGAGTTACAGGAGACTTGGCAGCTGCACAGAATTTAATGTTGGGCAGATAGAGAGTATGCAGGAACTGCCAGGCCAGCACACTCATTTCCTGCATCTCTTACTCCGTCAAGAAAGTGAGGTAAAGAGACGATTCATAATGAACAGCTTTTTCTGGAACTCCTAACAAAAAGCCAGAATTCACATATTATGAATTTGGGAGTAAGTTATGCTCGCTCCAAGACAATGTCTAGGAGACATTTGTTGCACAGAGCCACTCTAACTTAAGACAGCTTCCCTCTGCTTGGCATTTTTCCTCATGCTTTTTGGTTGGTTTTTTTTTTTTTTTTGCAGCTATCTACAATCTCCTCCAATCCAACTTCCAGCATTGATAGGCTTGAACTCTTTGTGGCTTAACCTCCTTATCCAGAATAGCTATTACTGCTGCTTCTCAGTGTCTGGCTTCCCAAGCCTTCGTTCCTTTGGTGTATTTCAGACTTCCTGTTGTTGCTATCAGAATGAGTCCTGCTGGCAAGCACTTTTTGACACATGCAAAATACAATGCATGTCCGGTCTGATAAGGAAACAATGTCGCCAAGAAAAGTGGGTAAAATCCCTGTGCCAAAATATACCCCTAGCATTTCAGCTTCCTAGCACTGTGTATCTGCCCCTTCACAGATATCATAAACATTTGCCTGTTCTCTGCATTTTTACTTTCCAATTTATTCAGCAATACAGAAGGGACTAAATGATTTCCACAGCATGTAATAGGCAGTAAGTAGCCAACTGAAAATAAAAGCATCTTGGGCACCTGCTAAAAGCAGGTATTTCAGGTCATCCACAGATAGCTGGAAAATGTACAAACACTTTCACACATACATGCTTTTGGTAATTTTTAATATTGCTGGACAGTTTGTCATCAGGAATGCACTGATTCACATTCATCTCTGCTTATACTCATCTAAATTTTTGTTCCAGACAGCTGGGATAAGACTAAAACTCTTTTAAGGGAAAAAAACCAACCAAACAACAGACAAAAATGGACTACCAGCATTCTGTGCTGCCACGTACTGTATTTAGACTTAGCACTGTTCAGTAGCAAAGGAAAATGCTTGTAGTAACAAAAGCTTTTAATAACTACTACATATTATACCAATCACCTTTTTTAATTAACTTTATGGTATACCCTGTCATATATTTGCAGTTATAAAACTATGCTCGGGGACATTAGAACCATGGGTGTTTGCAGCAACACCATATCTCAATTTAACATTAAACGATACTGATTTGGAGTCAAGACCTATGCAAATAAGTTTGGGGTACCATGAGAAAATGCCTAGGCAAAGAATAGTTTTCAAAAATTGCTTCAATCCTACATCTCTCTATGAAGAACAGGACCACATACAACCTACATATTATGCTTCGACAAGTTGAGACAACATATTTTCCTTTACAGATGGATCAGGTTAGGAGACTGTTAATCCCCATGGCTCAGCTGAAAAGCAAAACCCCAGTGAGCTCCAGTAAATCAACTGGAGTTACACTCTGAAGTTCAGCACTTCAGACACTGGAGTTAATACTTTGCTTTCATTTTTGTTCGGTGCTGGGAATAGCAGGTGGACATCAATTGCTTCTACAGACTAATTATTTTTGTTTCTTGAGGAATGGGAAGAGAAGGGAGGAACAATGGCAAGGCTGAGACAATGCAGTTCACACAACCATAGTTTCAGGCTCAGTACCCTAATCACATTCATGAAGTAAGCACTCATTAAAACTACAGCATATTGTTTTCATCTGACTTTCTACTGTTCGAATAGTTTGGCTGAAGACAGGGAGTATCGCCATCACTGGGAGCCTGTAAAGGCAGGTTAAATATCTGTCAGAGATAATGCACCATGGTTTGTGACAGAGATCTGACTCCCTTTTTTGTAGGGCCCTTGCTATCCTGAGAATCGATGAGGTAGAATATCAGTCTGGAAAATGTATCATTTATCAATTCATTAATCCACTGGTTATCTAACTTCTGTCATCACCCACAGATATGGAGGCCCATTTTCAGCCAGTGTGTGCAGACCACAGCTGGGGAGCCTGGGGGTTAGTCCATTAGAGTAACAACATGAAATGCAAAGTCTATCAAGGGCTAGCTGAGGTGGCAATTCCTCATACACAGGCTATCAAATCCATGTGTTAACAAAAGATGGGTAGAAATAGCCAAAACCTGTGAAGTTACATGTATGTATGATGTGTGTATCATGAAATTTACTGAAGTAGACATAATGATAGAACAAAACTCCTTTTCAGGAGTATTACTGTACTGACAGAAAGTTCAGTTTTGCAGAATAGCTTCATCCACATTAGAAGAAATGTAAAGTGTTGGCAATTGTTCAAGTACTCATTGAGGAAACCTAAGATTTTTATTTAATTTAATTGGCATAACCCTATTCTGTCATCTTCATTGCACAACAGAGCTTTACAAGAAAAGACTGTTTCAACATAGCTTATAGCTGCTGGAAATCACTATATAACCTGATGCTTGGATATGCTGTACAACTAAGACTGGATCAGCTCAGTATTTGAAAGACAAAAAGCATCAGAAAGTACACATGTGTTTCAGGAAGTATTATCTAGACATCAGTACCGCTCCAGCATAATACCAATGAGCAAGGGGCAAGAGGAGCGATACCTCACTGATGACCCACAGCCAGCTCTTCCTCTGTGGTCTCCTCACTTTGATCAAAGTAGTTTATAGCAATCACTCCTTGCTTTTGGGGGTGGAAGAGGGGTGCTGCTGCACTTGAATATCTCCGTAGCTATTGGTGTTAGAAAGACTTTCATTTCCCTGGGATCCTGTTGTTTGGCTGGGAGGCCCAGGGGTGAGTCACTGAGCCACCCACCGCAAAACAACAGGAAGAGTCACAAAATCCTTCAAGAATAACAATGACTGGGAGGTGTCTTCATCCAGGCTAGATTGCTGGTTACTGACAACATTTGCCATTGCATTGGAAATATGCTTCTTTCAGGCCATATTTTTATTTTATTTCCCCCTTCTAAGATTTTTTTCACAAAATCTTTCAAACAGTAGCGCTGATGGAATACTATTTATCAAGCTGACTATTTAGTAGGTTTTTCTCCTTTTTGTTGAAAGATCTATTTGATAAAGAATTTTTTTAACATTTGATCATCTTCAGAGGTGGCGATATATATCCTTTCAGTACATGTTTTGGAGAGTAAATAGCAATATTTGCTGAGGAATTTAACTGAAAATAATGTTTTCTGCTGTTCAGCCAGACCAGATCTGCACTCAAGCCAGGCCAGATCTGCTCTTTAGCCAGTTAAAGGGCAGATCCTTCAAACCCTTCCAGACCAGCCTAACTGTGCTCCCAGTGAAGTCAATTAAAAAAACCCAAACCAACCTTTTACCAATTTCAGTGAGCAGCGTTAGGGCTCATCTCTTTGGAAAATTCTGCTCACACCTATTGTGCACTTATTTTAGTGACAGGTTAACAAATCTGTACTTTGAGTGTGTAATGATTATTCCTATTAAATTCAGCTGGCCATCTTAACATACAAAGTTATACGTGCAAGTGTTCCTAGAATCAGGCCCTGGAGACGGAACTGTGGCATGTGAATCAAGTCCTCCATTTCTATTTTCTGCAAATAAATCTCCTGCATCCTACTCCAGCCTCATATGCATTCCCATATGTATTAGTATGTTGGCCTCACTCAGAGTGGGAACTACGTGGAATAGGGATTATCTGTATTTCCATTGTGCATTAGTCCAATTTATGGGACAGAATGGAACCTGAAAGTTAGAAAGAATACCAACAACAACAGGAATTTTCTGTCACATCAGATCTAGGATTGAGTTAGTTGTGAACTTGCTGAATCAATGTCCTGTGACATTCACTGTGCATGCAAACGAGTGAGTATAGGCAATACTAAGTAGCAGGGCATGGAACAAGAAGCACACATCATGTTTAAGACAGATAGGATCTACAGGTCAACCAAAGCACCTGATACTGCCCTTCTGCAACTCAGCTGCTCCTTATACAGGAATCAGCTGTCACTTAAAACCCCACATAATGTTGCTAAAGTGACCTGCAGATACCTGAGTGCCCAATGGTTAGAGTAGCAAAAGAGTACCCCATTGCATATAGACTTGTCATGGTAATTAACAGAGAAGGCACTTATACTACCACGGCCAGTTCTACCTGGTTTGTGCATCTCCCATAACACCATGGAGCTAAAGACTCAGCCGAACACTTCTTTTCGTCTTGTTTTCAGTATTGCAAGACTTTTAAAATTTTGTTTCCCAGTTCTCAACATTTTTGACATGCCTTCCATTTCCCTGCAATAAGCATTGCTTCTGTTTGTTTCCTCCCCCCGCCCCCCCGTTGCATCTTCATACACTCAAATTTCACTTCTCCCCTTTGTACCTGCACTGATAACAACTAACATTTTTCCTCATTTATGTAACAGGCAATGCAGTATATACTCAGCTGGAGTGGGTTCTGAGTGTATGACTACCTGGCAAACCTACACGACTAAGGTCTCAGTAGCCAAATTATTCTCTTTGAGATCATAAAAACAAGAGATATAATTGGCCAGGAGAGAAATATGAAGATAGTGCTCACACTTCTGTAGCTGGCTGATACTCCTTCTCAAGTTACTATGGAAAATTACTCGAGATGTGGAAAAGCTGGCGCTATTTTACTGCTAACGTCCTCCTTCAGTTTAATGCAGTTATCACCTTTTGCCAAATGCATTTCCTTGGTCAGTAAAAGCAGGGAGAGCTGCTTGCAGCCTTCAGCCAATATGTCTGAACTCCTTTAATGTTCAACAATGGGCTATGGGATGGGTGAGGGCAAATGTTTTGCAAATACTATCTATTAACACAAGACATCAAGAGGAGTCTCAGGCTTGTATTTGGAAAAAACTTCACAAAAAAAAAATATAAATCAGGAATGGGCTAAAACTCAACATCAGCACGCTTCAAAAGTGGGTGTCTAATGTTAGGCTCCTAAATCCTTTTTAGCCACCAAGATTAGTAGCTTGATCTTTGCTACTGGTAATCGCCCAGCAGGTTCTGGGAAAGTAGCTATTTAGGCACCTAAATGTGGGCTTTAGAAGCCTAATTTAGTCTCTCAAGTCTGAAGTCTTGGCCGTGCATTCTCAACCAAGGACAAATAAGAGCACCAGGATTTTCAGATACTATTAAAGATTTCCTTCCAGGTCAAACACAAAATCAGAACAGCTCTAATTTTCTAGTTCCATTTTAGATGCAACCCCAAATTTCACCATTGCTGTAGGTGGAAGAGAGGAAGGATGTCAGGACCAGTGGCAGAGCCCCGAGCACCAAAACAACTCCAGGGCCACAGCCTTGCTTCCTTTCCTCCTTCTAGCTTCTTGTGAAGTTGTCTCAGGTATTGCTGCATTTCCCCCAGTTGCTTCCTTCCTTCCCTCTTGTTATCTATGCAAAAGCCACTCGTGGTCTATCTGTCTGCCTAGCCTCCAGTAGGGCTCCAAGGGCTCTCACACAGCTTTCAGCCCATGCAGTGGCACCATTCCCACCTCCTGCAAGACAAGGGACCCCTGAGACCCAGGGATCTCACACACTCCAGCAGCTGAAAGTACCTACCTTTTTCTGCTGAAGAAGTGGATTTGTCTCTGTTGTGTAAGTGGTAACAGGATGCCCTACAGGGAATTGGAAGATAAAAATAAAAATAAGCAATTTTAATTGGCTACTTCTAAAGAGGTTCTGTTTTCCTTGTCAAGACCCCCCGGAACACAGAAAATATAACTCCAGGGTACAGCTACGCTTGAAACCAAAACCTAGGCTAAATCTTAAGCAGAAGCCAAAGCCAGACCAGAAGCACAAATCAAAACCAAATGTGTAATTCTATTCCTAGAAAGTCCTCTTTTCAAATAAAAATGTAATTACGCTCTTATTTTCTCAAGCCTCGCCTATACACAAAAGCTGTAACCATTTTACCAACCTCTTTTAGAAGCTGATTTTTACTTTAATTACAACAGCCTTTTTATGTCCTTTTAGGTTATTCTCAGAACACCTTGCCCTAATTTGTCTTAATTCATTCCTTACAGACCAGGGCAGCTTTTGTCTCTAGAGTCCTCAGAGTGAACATACTATATATTGTTCTGCCTGGATTTTTTTTAGTAACTACATTTGAATAATTTTACAAAGAGTAAGAACCTTTCTGAATTCCTTAATTGAATTTAGTGCAAGACCTGTATGTCTAAAGGAATTCATGTAAGTCACCCTCTGCAGGATTGCAACGTGGACTGTGGGATAATAGTGTTGACTGCTCATAGAGAGGTAGGGAATTAATCCAAAGGGGCACTAAAAATAGCATGAGGAAGAAGCTTTCTTTAGACTGTAGCCACCCTACTCAGTAAGTAGAGCAAGGTGCCAAATGTTTTTGCTGATAGGTCAGAGAAAAACTACAAAACAAAGATTAAAAGGCAACTGATGTGAGCTTAAACCCTTAAATATTCCTTAGATGAAAGGAGAAAACATTTTCACAGGAGAGCAGAGCTCCTACTTTGTAGAAAGGCTTTGGGTTTATCTCCTAGAACTGCTGACCTCTCTGAAATCCACTGCAGCAGAACTAGCAGCATGATGAAGAAAAGATGGGGACGACAGTGTGAGACAACATAGATTAAATGAACAAATGCAGTGCATTGTTGAAGCTGTGTTTTCAAGAGCTCACCCGTACACAGTTGCTCCACAGATTTTAGTGCACACTTGTGCCCAAGTACAAAGTTAAGAAACTTTGCAGATCAATTTTCAAGGGCTTCCCCTTGGAGAATCACTATGTATGTGAGATTCAGATGGTGAATTCAGGGATGGCCACATCCTGGCTTTAGTTTCACCATCCTTGTTGGCAAAATTAAGTTAGTAAACTGATACGAACTACTTAGTGGAAGATAACTGCAGTAGCTGAAATGCAAGATGAGCTTGTTCTTCACCAACATAGCTGATTTGGTGGAGATTAAAGAGCAGTTTAATATTGCAGCAAAGGAAGCAATAAGAGCAAACATTATTACAATTGTGAAAACACCCCTCCTATGATTTGCTTAAAGCAGAGCCCCACAGTAATTAACAGGGCCTTATGTATGTTTCAGTTCTTTCGTTAGGCAGAGGCTTAACAAAACCTCTCAAAAGAAAGCAGGAAGGGCTGTGCACTGATTCTTGGTGATTCAATGATTTCCTTCCTTCCATCCCCAGCTAGAGCTTTACTGGACAATTCTGTATGGTAGTGTGCGTAGCACTGCAGTGTAGTAATGCCCATCCCAAGATAGACCCACCAGCCTGTTACCCGCCTTCCGTGGGAGAGCAGTGGTGATACCAGTGCTGTCTTCCACAAACAGCCCCAGTGCCTTCTGGCGAAGTGTAGGGCTCTCTGAAGAATATCTCTCATTTTAAGTGGTACTCTGCATTCCCCTGCAATGAACCCTGCAGCAGAGAAGCATGCCACAACCGTGTGGTCACCAGCATTGGCTTGCTTTCATGGCCTGACAGACCTCTCTATGCCGTGTGCCTGAGAAACAAGGTGATGCATTACCAGCTCAGATTACCCACTACAAAAGCAAGCTGTGAAATAAGAAAATGTAAGTTTTAAATATATCTGAAGGTGTTCTCTTCTCTGAGCTGTCTCTGAGGGTTTCCTCCAAGATGTCTCTTAGCTGAAATAGTTCAGATAAACTCAGTAAAACCCTCTCACCAAGCCCTGGCTTCCAAAGAGGTTTCCCCTATTCCAGTTAGATCAGAGATACCTGTTATGGTGTTACTATGTAAAAGTTCATCTTCCAAGCAGCTCTTGAGTCCTGTTTTGTCCTTTTAAAAAAAAAAAAAAAAATTAAATAAATCAGTCTAGGGGAACTCAGATGTGTACGTGACTTAAATGAGCTTGTGATGTCTGCAAGGGTATAAATGAAACAGCATTCCAAACTGTCCTGGAAAAGTCCTGCAATAAGCTGATTTCTCCAGCTGTAACCCAATGCCCAATGTTTAAAAAAAAAAATCAGGCAAGGTTATGTTAACAACATATTTCATGACCATGAAACACACCAGGATCCACATGTCCCAGCTGAAGGGTTACCTGATAGTCCAGCTGTGTGCCTGGAATTGGATTGTGTTTTGATCCGTGCCTTGAGAAGCCCTTGATTATTTATGGGATAATTTTAACAAACAAGATTAAGAACATTCACGGTGGCTGGAATAACTTTTTCAAGCTTCTAAGCACTAAGTTCTAACTACCAATGTGTTTTTATTACTGGTCAGTAATATCAGTAATTAGATGTATCTACTATGGTCAGCCATAGAGAAATTATAGAAATGGTGACCTTCTTCAAAGTTTTTGTCTAAAGCAGTTGACATTGGCGATGAGACCAGCAGTGGCAATAGTAAGTTTGGTGGCTAAGTGCTAGATTGAGGAGGACAGGGAGGTTCCCAGTGCCGGGAACCCCGAGGAGGAGCAGCGAGACCCGTCCAGAGCCGGCAGCTCCCGCAAGAGAGGCTGACGCGGTGTGGTTGTTAACAGGGACAACCGCAGGAGATTGAAACGGCCCTGAGGAGCGCCAGTGACCAGGAGTGCAGCAAACAGAATGGGCAAACAGGGCCTGGCGTGGCAGTTGGTGCAGGGAGGACGCATCAGTCTTTAATAGTGAGACCCGTTATCCTCAGGGTACTCTGCCCCCTGAACTGAAAGGCAAGGACGGAGAGCAAAATATACTGCCCATAATCCAGGAGGAAATAGTTAGTGACCTGCTACGCTGCCTGGACACTCACAAGTCTATGGGATCCATCCAAGAGTACTAAGGGAGCTGGCGGAGGAGCTTGCCAAGCCACTCTCCATCATCTATCAGCAATCCTGGTCAAC
>VYZV01019994.1:119630-179025 GCA_013401275.1 Pandion haliaetus
TTCTGTCAGGTGGTAGGTGATAGGCCAAGAGGAAACGGCCTCAAGTTGCGGCAGGGGAGGTTTAGATTGGATATTAGGAAAAATTTCTTTACTGAAAGGCTTGTTAGACGTTGGAACAGGCTGCCCAGGGAAGTGGTGGAGTCATCATCCCTGGAGGTATTCAAAAAGCCTGTAGACAAGGCACTTCAGGACATGGTTTAGTGGGCATGGTTGATGGTTGGACTTGATGATCTTAAAGGTCTTTTGCAACCTAAGTGATTCTATGATTCTGTGACATTGGGGAAGGACTCCCACTGGAATGGGGGTTGTAAGTGGGCTTTGGTTTAGATTATGGTCTCTCTATACAGCACTTCCTTGACCTGCCAGTGTGGAAATCCAATTGACTTGAGAAGAAACGGACAAATCCCTGCTGAAAATACCACCCTTAGTCTTCTTTTTATCTTCAAACAAGCTGTGTAAGCACAGTGAGACTATTTCAAAAGAAAATTTTAACATCTAAATACTAAAAGCAGCTCCACAGTTTCACTGAATTGCTTTTTCAACTTGTTGTTCCTTTTATATCTTGGCTCTTCTCTTGTAGCAGTTTTTGCACAAAACAAACAGGCTAAACATTATTTCTGTGTTACAAAGTGAGTGGCATAATTCCTCACTATCTAAAGTCAATTGGAATTTTCTCAATAATGCAGAAATGAGCAAAACCTGCTCTCTAATGGCTGTAACACTTGCCCTGTTAAGAGCCATGGCAAAAGAGCTATTGAGTTTAATGGAAGGTAGAGCCACCCTTAGGTTCCTATGAGTTTAATGGAAGGTAGAGCCACCCTTAGGTTCCTACATCCTTTATTTGCATTGCAAGAATGATCCAACTGCCCTGTTATATTTTTCCTCTCTTGAACAGGACCCCATCAACTGTCCTGGTCCAGACTTTTCCCTGTACCCAAAGTTCCATATATTCAATTTCAGAGTCTTATCGCCCAGTTTGCGGTGGCATAATGCCACCCTATCTAGTAAAAGGACATGGCTCAGCTCTCAGCAAAATCAGTAAAAAACCATTTCCACTGAGGTCCCAGCAATGCGAACCAGACACAGATCCGTAACTGTGAGCATTCTTCCCTGGCTCCTCTGCTTTTTAGCCTTGGATTCCTGCAGCCTCTCAGGAATTCTCTGATTTTTCTTCCAGAGCTTTCAAAACAAAACTAATAAAATAATTTTTCTGTCTGCAGCTCTTCAACGTTCTTTAGACAGAGCAACCAAAAGATGAATGAAAAAAACCATTTGTCATAATGTTCTGTAAACAGAAGTCTCTGGAGTGATGTTGTGAATAAGATAGGAACTGCTAAGCCAGGAAAGGTGAGTGATGCCTCTGGTCCTCTGTAATTCTGTGGATCACAGATCGCACCTAACTGTCAAGCATTATTTCCACATATTTTCCTCCAAATCACTAGCTGAGATACTGGAATTAGCTATGCACAAGGGTTTTTTTTTTATGGTTGTGAAAGTGAAGGGTAGCTATAGACCTGGTCTGAACAGGAGAGCAGGACACAAGGAAGAATCATATACCCATGGGTTTTACACAACTGCCACAGGACATTGGAGCCACTGCTAAGATTCATAACTGACTTGTTGTCCATCATGTAGGTCCAGCAGAGCAGCGGGGATTAAGACAATACCACTGGAGTTGTTGAAGGGGACATACAGACCCGACTGTACTCTGTAACTGTATTTTGTATTTTGCAGCTCCTTGCTCCTGGGAAGGAATGCCTTGCTCTACTCTTATTTCAGACTGACACAACTTGAATTAAGTTACTGAGTAAAATTTCTGTTTGCTCCAATTGTATCACTTAGATATTTTGTAGGGAGGAGAAAATTGTCTACTTGTTCTTCTAAACAGAGTGAGGAGCTCCTCACTTATTTAAGTTGGCTGCTTGACATCGTCGTCCCAAAAACTTGGTCAAGGTACCAGTAGCAGCACTGTCTATCCCTTCAGGTGAAAGTCCTGAGTCACACTTCAGTTCTCACTCATTTCCAAATCCCACTGACTTCCTTCACTGCAAGTGGCTCAGGATGTGATATCACATATATAGGGGATGTACATCATTATTGTGTTAATGTGTATGTTAATATCTTTTCAAGTAAACTAATGTTTCAGAACAAAATACTGTCATTTTTCAGTTTCAAAGGCAATTTTTTAGTTAAAATGGTGGTTAAGCTTCATTCTTTCATTTTTCTTTTCTTGTTGCAATTCTTCCATTCTGAAATCAGACATGCCAAGCTTTGTCCTGAAGGAATTTTCCTAGCAGAATTGTGCCCCAAATATTAATAGTATTAGTATCGTCCAAGCTGGATAATTAATCCCAAAAGAACTGACAGGATCTGTTGCCTATATATTACTAGCTCAGGGCTATGTAATGGCCAGCACTAATTGATTTCCTTTCTTTCCAGTCATACAAGTATAAATCATCGTTAATAATTCTCTCAGGTCATCTCTGAGATAGTAAGTGTCTGTAGTAAGCATGCTGCCACCACAAGTAATACCTTTGATATTCTTTCTTTCTAGGACAGATGGAAAAACATAATTCTTCAGCCTGCCATTAAGCACAGACTGGAGATTTAAACACATTAAGCCAAAGCTCAGACTACAGTGGTACATGATACATAGTAGAAGGGACTGCATATACGTGAGTTCCATAAAAAAAAAAGCAGACACTATTAAAATGTAATGATCAAAATGCAGCCTCCCAGGCTCCCACTGCACTCCACTACACTTAACAAGTCATACAATGCAGTAATAGCTACCCTCACAAAGCTTTGTATAGAAAGTGTGGCATAACTGAGTTGTGGAGTTCCAGGACTTTTAAAGCTGGTTAACTGGACCTTTAAAATGTATTAAACATCTATTGAAATGTGTGTCATAGTAGCCCCTGAAGGAGAAGGGCTTCAATAGCTTTGTGTATTTATGTATATAAGTGTATATAGGTATTAAATATATAATAGGAACTTTGCTATATAAACAAGTTAAATAAGCACAGGATGAAAACATTTTTTACAGAAACATAAATGAGTACGTGAAAGCGAAGGCAACAAGGCAGAGATGTACAGCAGATTATTTTGCACAAAGACTTTAAAAAATAGAAGGTCAAAGCTTTTTGTTTAAAAAGCGTTCTGCAACATCCCCAAATAGGATACAAACAACATAGCAGCCACAATGAAATGCTAGTTAACAATTGTAAGATGTTAGTTAACAATTGTAAGAGACCAATAGAAATGGAAATAATGTCCGAGATCTTTTAGACCAGTTGAGCTGTGCTGGGTGCATATCACAGTAGGAAAAGCAAGCAAATTTGGCACTAACCCAGTTTCCTTCTCTCATAGCTGGCTGGTAGTAGCTAGAGTGATTCTGACATTACTCTGCCCTGTGCCGAATGCCCGCTGGCCTCCCAGGCCAGAACGACAGCAGGAAACCATCCGGATGTAAGAAATCCTCCTTCTCTTCACTAGATGCTAACACAGGACTCCTTGGCTTTACAGGATCGGGTTCATTTGGACCAATGAACTGAATGCATCCCACAGCATCCACGTGGGTGTAATCATTACTCTGCATATAATCAGCATGTTTCTCTATACTAACCTTCTTCCGTATTTAAATGGAAGTGTTTATGGCAATTGAGGCAGGTGGACCAAAACCTGATAAATCTAGAATACATAGTCTCAGATTAGGCATATGTCCAGCAAAGCTGTTATTTGTACAATTACAGAGATGTATTACCTTCCACAACCTTTTTCTTTCTCATTCTTTATTCAGGCAAAGGTAGTGAGAGTTTCTCCTGGGGCAAGAACTGAGCTAAGTGCTAAATAAGCTAAACCTTTCTTTGTTTCAGGTAGTGTTCATTTTAAGAGATATGTTACATCAAATGTATATTAACTTTATATGAATAATGTACTACACTGCATACACATACACATATGTACATAAAAACTGCAAGTCATTTCATCACAGTTCATTGGGAGGAAAGCCAGGAAGACAGCCATTACTACTGTGTAAAGCAACATGCAGTCTGCAGCATCAGTCCGTTTCCATGAAATCAGCACCTTTCATACAAATTCAGATGACTTATCACAAAAAATATGACAGCGGGGATTTTCAGGTGGTCAGCCCTGGCCTGCCTTAAATTGCTGGAATCAGAGTTAGGATAATGCTGAAAATTGTCTATCATTCAGGTCAATCACCCCGAGATGGTTGCTAAATTGCATCACTCTTCCAAACGAGGAATGCAGTCTCTGGGGGGGGTTCCTGCCGCAGAGGGGTAGAGTCTCTGCCCATTGATTTCACGAGGAGTCTGATCAGGCCCAAAGTCAAATGAGGAGAAAAGTGGTCTTGTGTACTTTTGAAACTCCCTTTTGCTTTCGTACATCAGGGTACAGAGGTTCGGATGGGTGAATAGGTGGACCATAAACAATGATCTCTGCTTCCATATTTACTTAGGAATGCTATACTTGGCAGAGCAAGTTTCCAGTAGCGGAAAGCTCACTTCCTGATGTCAATATAATATTTGGCAGTTAACACATACTCCCCAAAGAAAACCATAGCGCAGTTTGAACACAGCCTGCTAGGGTCTATGATGTTCAGAAGCACTGGCTAAGCTCTTACTTTTGACAAATCTTACACCAAAATGCGCAATGCAAGAGAGAAGGCTTAGGCACACAACCCAAGCAGATTGTGGGCTGTTGTTCTGAAAACACTGACAGCAACTACTGGAATATTTTCTTCGCATACGAATAAATTGCAATAATCCCTGAATGAAGGCAGGCTTTTGGCTATTTTGTGAAATAAATATTTTCCTTGTATAATATTGTCCAGTGGATTAAAAGCAAATTAAGTACAAGCCTGTGCCTACATTATCTAAAGCTCCAGGATCCCAGGAACCACTGTCTTGTACAGCATCCCATGTGCACAGCATCATTAAGAAATATCAAGGCCGTATTTTACTCTACTCCCTTCATATACATAAGAGAAGAAGGATTTTAGTCACAAAAACAACTCCCTATTATACCCCAAAAAGCACACAGTTTCCTTGGGAAAAATAATGAATTCAAATTTGTTTTTGAAGGAAGTAATCTTTTTTCTTGGCAGATCTGATAAAAACAACAGCCCATGATTATCTAATCCGAAGGTCATGTCACACTCAAATAACTAACCTATCTACACAGTGGATGGAAACTCTGCTGTCACCACCCATCATGACAACTCTCGGCAAAATAAAAGCAATGCACCCCTGCCTGCCTTCCTGGTACATCCCAAATTGTCTGGATAGTAAAAATAATTCCTAAGAACAAACAAACAAAAATCTGTAATATGTAGATATGCCAGTAAACTTTCAGACAGGAGAGAAACAGAGGTCAAGAGGAAAAGGAGCTTCAGTAATAACCATATCTTTGCAACTGCAGGAATTTAGCCGTGCTCCATTTAGGAAAGCAAGAGGGGAGAGTGGTGCAGCTCTGAGGAGTCAACACGCCACACTGTGAGCAGATGCATTAGCGAAGCTTGGTCTTCGCATGGGTTTGTTTGAGTCGCTCCCCTCTCCCTTTCCACCTCCCATGCTCTTCCCCCACCCTTGCAACACTTCCATTTCCCCTACTCCAATCCCTCCCCACATGCCCCCACCATGCACGACTCCTCTTTACCAGCACTTCCTTCTGCCTGGGCCCCTCTCCTCGGCCTGGCTCCAAAACGCACACGCTGGCTGGGCAATGGAGAAGGCGAAGTGCAGGGTCAGCAGTGCCGATTTCCTTCATGAGGGACACGACTCATGGGGGTCTCAGTCCTCTCTCCAGCCACAAGTTTGCATTTAATTCTTCAGGACTTTGTGTCTTTGAGGCCTTTGCTCTTGCTGCAAGGTGTGGGTGAAGTTACTCCATGAACCCCGGAGCTGCAGGGTGAAGAGGGATAAGAGACGAGCATGAGGCAGGACAGCACAAGCCTGCTCTCCTGAGGAGAGGTAAAGTTTTCATACCCCTGAGTGGAAAGCCTGCCTGGGGTTTGCCAACAGGCCCTGCCAGGGGCCCTGTCCGAACCGGTGTTCGTCTGGCCAGTGCCTTCAGGCTCTCCTCGTGAAACGAAACCGTGAAATAACTAAATGATCAAATACACCTCTTTTTAATAAGTGCCAACGACGTTGAAGCATACCTTAACAGCAGTGGAAGCTGTGAATAACCAGGCGTGCCCATGCCTCACTGTCCAGCCGCCCCGTGGGCCCAACGCCACCCTGCACCGCCAGGGAAGGGAACAGGAGGAAAGATTGGGGTGCTCGCTGCCTCAGGGGATAAAACACATGATGACTATCAAATTGCAGGGTGTTGCTTCTCAGAAAAAAACCCAAACAGTCGGTTCCTCACAGCAGCTCACAGAGAAGTGCTGCCAGAGGGAAGATCCTTGCTACTTCCCCGGCCCACACCAGATGGCACCAACATTTAGTTAAGATTACAGCCATGCTTTTTCTGCTTGCAGTGGGCAGGAGGTACTGGCTGCTAAGCTGAATGGTGAGGCCTTTTTGCTGAAGTGAATGTATCATAAAAAATAAAAAAATAAGTACATTCCTTGTCAATACTTGAAAAAATCCTCTGGTCTTTATGCTACATTCTGCCTTCTCCTTTGCAACGTGCAGGGAGCCAAAACCAGCAGCTAGCTGTGGCTACCAGACTCTGATTTTAGGCTTCATTTTCTCTTAATCTAGTGCTTAGGTTGATTAGCTGCCTCTTGCTTAACGAGTGGTCCTTACGTTATTAATTTGCTGCAAAAGGAAGGAGAAGATTTGATTCACTCAAATCTTTTCAGAGCAAACCCAAGCAGTGTAATTGTTAATTAAATCACCTGAACTAATTGAACTGTTTGGAAAAATTAAAGAAACTGAAGGCAAGTGAGAAAGAGAAAACTTCTCCCTTTGTGTTGCTCTACTGAAGTGTGCACCTGAAATCATAGATGTGCCTTCATCCTCTAAGCTTTTGTGAGTTTAAACACAGTATTCCCCAGATCTTTTGTCTTTGTATTTGCAAACCTGGCAAGGAAATGGCAAATGAGAAAGAAAAACTTATCATCCTTAATGTTTACGTAAACAGCAAGTGTTTGCCACACAGCTGTAGCAGCATGGTTTTTGTTCAAGGGCTCAGTACGCACTATGTCCAGCACTGGACTTGGAAGCGTGCTAGAAAGCCAGTTTTCTTTGTATTACAGCAAAGACTGTGCGGGAAGTAAAGAGAGAAACAAAGGTAGAAAATTAAATTTAAAAAATTACTTGATCCTCCCTTAGGTCCTTCTGCCAGGCTGCTCCTGGAGCTGAGGAAGCTGAAATGGGGGCCCTAAGCAGGGATCTGAGGACTAAAGGGAGGACATGCTTCCCCGTCAGTGAGGACCCAAGTGGCTTTATCTCAGCTGAAAGCTGCTGGTGTTCCCCAGGCCACTTTGTTGATCAAGCCTTGTGTACTTGATATCAAAGAGCAGTGGTTTACATTTAAGCGGTATCTTTAAACACAAAGGGCTCCACATGTCTTTACAGTCTTTGTATCTAAATTACATCACCTCCTGCTGAAATTCAAACAGATATATTTGATATGCAAAATAGCTGTAGTCTAATTAAAAGCACTACGGCTAGATTGCTCTGCATGCCACACTTGTATCCAAAGATGATTTTACCCTGTATATTTTTATGAGTTAAACAGTGGTTGTATGGGAGGATAACCACATCATCAGGACACAAATGCAAGGCAGAAAGAAAGATCATGATCTAATAATTATAAGGAGAATTACAGTGTAATAATAATAATACAAATATTACAGTCTTCCTGAATTTGTAATTAATTGTCATGTCGCTTTTGGATTGAGGCTACAACAGTGCTATCACAGTCACGTCCCATTAAGAATTCAAGAAACTCTGCTAAGGAAGACCACATTTTGTCTTTTTGAAAGGAGTGAGAGGTAATTTTGCACAGAACCAGTCAGAACAGGAACAACTGCCAAAGGTTTATTGTAGTCAGTGCAGAAATTTCTCCATTGCTCGTGTTAATGGGTAGTCAGATATAAAACAGCATACAAATGGAAAGGACCGAGGAAGTGATATAAATAAAGCGTTTCAGAACAAAATATTGTTGGAAATATTTTTGGTTCTAGGAAGAATAGAAAAAAACCCCCAGAAAACATCGAGGCAACTGCTGCAGAACTAATAAAGTGTTCCTAGTCCTACTCATATGTCACTTGTTTGTAACAAGTTAAATGGTACTTTCCAAGGACTCATCTATAGCCAAAGAGATACTCCTAGTAGAATAAGAAAGGTATAGCTCAGTAATATGTTTGGTCCCCCTTAAAGTAAAGATTTGCTTGCAAAGGCAAAGTATGTCATGGACATTAATGCCTGAATTCATGCGAATATTTTTTTTATTAGTGAGTTACTTATATTAGGTTTGTTAGTATACAACTGAAAGGGGAAAAATCCATTGGCAGCTTGATGCTTTGATGAAAAGCAAGTGAAATTGTATTTAGAATGCTGGAAGTGTTTGAAGTGCAATTCAACAAAAGTACAATGACTTGCAGCTGATAATGCTAATGCTAACTTTAGTAGCCACCCGTATGTCTCCAAATGAATGCTAAACAAGAATGAATATTTGTGCCCAGCTAATTCTCAGTTCCTACCCGTTGATATGTTTAGTTGCTCACAGATAAGTCATCTTTTGATCATGGAAGTACATAACAAAATCTTCTGAATATTTTTCCTTACTTCTCAAAGAAATTTTGGAACAACGTTTGACATCCCATTCCATCTACTTGGAATACATGTTCCCACAACCTGGTTAACTTTGCATCCTGCTCTTGGAAGATCTTCACTACAGTCCTGCTATTAGAAATTACTTCTTACATTAAATAAAGATTGTGCAGTTGCAGTTACTAAGTAATTCAGAAAGCAGAAGAGGGAACAATAAAGAAGCTTTTTTACTGACTGAACACAACTAGTCAGAATGCAGAAGAGGGAGCAATAAAGAAACTTTTTTAGTGACTGAACACAACTAGTATTTCTTTCAAAATGTGCTTTAAGAATTTCATAGTGTGGCTTTGAAAACCAGAACAGGCTAGTTTCATACATGCTGAAGTTCATGCTAATAGATTGACAGAGGTAATTGCAATGAAGAATTAATAACTAATTACTTCCTCATAAATAAACTTTCTTTGAAAAAACCCACATCATAGTGAAGCAGGAAAACTAGAAAAGATTTTTCATTCAATGCAATTAACTCTTACTATCTGATTGGGGAAAACAAAGCTACCTTAACAGATATTTTTTTGCCCCCCCCAAATCTTTTTAGGACATTGTAATGCTTTTTAAGAGTTCAGTATCATTTGTATGAAGAGTATCATACAGTGTGTATGTGCTCATACTTGAATCAGGAATCGGTCTGATATTCCATAGGTTACAGATAACTATAGTTTCCTTTTCTGGAGTTTTCCCATCTTATACAATTTAAGGAATCTTTTACTTATGAAAACATACCTGAACAGATCACAGAAATCTTCTAAATATCTGTTCTTTGAGAGCAGAGTGAAAACCTGAAGTCAGCTCCAACCATTTCTGTAAAGAGGACTATAAACTGGTTTCAGTGAACAGAGGTATACGAAACATATTTGAATTGTTAACTTATGGGTGAGCCGAGGAGAGATGGAAATAGAAGAGGAGAAAAGACTGTAGCCCAAGGCAGGCTTAATAAACTAAGATGTCAGAAGAGCAGCGTTAGGAACACAGGAGAAATTAAAGCAGACTAAAGTCACTCTGTAGCAAGCTTTGAGATGCTCAGTGGAGCAGCCCACTGCTACCACGGGCCATCCATTCCTCACAAAGTCAGGAGCTACTCAAGGCAGATGAATACTAGATTCAAGAACTGAAAAATATCTAATTTGGTATGGATAGGAAAAGAATTGTTGTTACTCCTTGTAAGGGCAGGATCACAGAAGAAATAGGATTTTGCATATATCTAGGATTTTCTTCTATTTGCAGCTTCTGTGAAAAGTCTTTTTCCACTTTACCTTGCCAATGCATGAGCTAAATAAATATGTGGGCAATGGCAGTCCCTATCCTACAGGGAGCATGCCAGAAAATATGTCTGTTCAAAAAAACACTTAGTGGAACAGAAAATACATTTAACTCACAGTTAAGGGGCCACAGAGTTCAGCCACACTTGACCAACTGATTCAAGCCTGCTGAAGATAATTTGAAGTTCAGTAAATACCTGACAAATTACAGTGATGCAGAGTCACTGCTACATGCAAGCATCTTTCAGATGAACACTTTGGTAAGGAAAAATTTTCCATTGTGAATGAACCCTAGTCACTAACATTTCCACAATAATTTGTAGCCATCACACCTGATGCTCTAAGCTCCATTCACACTAACAGAGACTTGAGTGCTTTGAAAGTCCTTGTTCAGCTTTGGCTGACACCCAAAAGCCATGGAGAGCAAGGGCCTGGAGCGCTGCCCTTCACAACACTGGGAACTCTCTGAAGCTGAGCAATGGTGCGGGCATGGCTTTCAGGAGCAGCTGCAAGTTGCTGGTCTACAACAAGCAGAAGAAAATGGGAGCTCCCTATCGAAGTTTCCAAAAGGAGGTTACCAGTACCACAAAGATAGCAGATGCCAGTGAGTCCGGCAAAGAAAGTTACTCTTGTGCTTAGCCTAAAGCTGGAAAGAGCTGAAGAAAACTTCACACTGATTTTTAACCACCCCCATGAATCACCCTTGGATACGAACTGCACCATGCTGGATAAAGAAAATAAGCACTTGGCATAAATGTAAAAGAAGGAGGAAAAACTCTCTCTTCTTTGTTTTTCCTTTCCCGTTCTATTAATTTCCTGATGACGTTGTTACTTCACTGTCTCCTGACAGTCACTGCTCCTGTGCCATGGTCCTCTTTTAATACACAACTTCTTACCCCTCCTCAGAGCTCCTGCTTTTCACAAGCTGCCTTCAGATTTTACCCAGTAAATTTCCCCTACTCCCAAAATCTCCTTTGTCACCTTGGCTATCTTTTCTTCTTCCTTGGCTTCTCCTTCTTTTCCCATCAAACAGATTGTTTCCCAAACCTTCCACTCCAGGTTGCCCCGTGTAATGTACTGGCTCTGTTGCTTTGTTTGCATTATGTCATCCCATTGCAGGCGGCCCCCAGCCCAGAGAAGACATCACTACTTAGCAGAGACCGGAGTTTTATTTTAGCTTTGGTGGAGGTTGCCTGAGCTCCCAGCTCTGCTCCGTTATCCACCCTCTAGCTGTACCTCTGCATATAATTGAAAGGTGCCTCCTACACCACACTCAAGGCTTGGTGGATGAATCTGTGGGGAGGGGATCCACACCCTGCAGAACTGCAAGTGGGGAAGACTCCCGGGGTGCATCTGGCAGGAACAAATCCTTAAGCAATGAGAACCGAAGTCTCTGCTGAATACAAGCGTGCTCCGCGTGTGCTTTAAGGACTTATTGTTACTATTTTTTATTTTGGCTAAATGTGCTTGGTTTGCCATATGTTCAGCAAACAGCACTGTGACCTAACTGCTACCACCATGCCAAATTTCAAAGCAAAAGAGATTGCAGTGATCTTTTAACGTAGAATAAAATATTCCCCCCACTTGGCTTTGATCTGGGAAGAAATACTTTACTTTATTTTTACTTATATTTTGCAGGCGCTGGTCTGTGCCATCCCAGCATGGTCAGTCTCATCCCAAATGGTTAATGTTTGGCTAAACTGTAAGCATCTAAAAACAGGATATTACAGCAAAAAACCGGATAAGTGCAGTAACAGTAGGAGCTACAAGGCCCTTCCCATTTGTCCCCTCTCCCCCGCCCATCAAAACAAGTAGAGATAACATCTGAATGCATTCGTGTCTAGTTACAACCCTGTGGAAGTTTATAGACAAATTAAATGCAGATTTCTGGCTTCTGGCAAGTTTTGTTTGTGATTGCCAGTGCTGCAAAAGTTGACATAGACATTCAGAACTGTGGTGGAACGAGTGCTTTTCAAAGGCATTCACATCAACACCACAAAATCAGTGTTTCCCTCTCTCCGCATGAAATGGGGAATGGCCATGATGGATGGCAATCCAGCGACTCCAGGCTTGACATGTCACCTCCTTCCCCACCCGCATTTTTCTGCCCAGCTGGTGGGCTCACCTTTACTGTGCCCTCCGAGGCAGAAGGTAATGGTGTGTCCCAGGAGGGGACAGGTCAACAAGTGAGATGGTAAGAAGCGATGATGTTTGCCTTAATTCCCTTCCACACAACTCATCTGCAAATGGCAGAGGAGGGGAACACATCTGCCACTGGTCTGTGCAGATGGCCTCACCTGGGTGAGCTGATGCACACCCAAGATGAAACCAGCCCAACATTTGCACAGCTGTGGAAGAAGAAGGGACATGGTAGCTTTAACACAAAAAAGTTCAAATTGTCTGTTCCCTCTGTGCAATGATGCATGTAGGAAAATGAAGGGGACTGTGTTTCTCCCTGACTCCTTCTCCCCCCTGCAAGGTAAGAGGCAATCTCATTTTCATCCTTCACATCTTTCTGGACAGTGAGCTGTTTACTTATATGTGTTTAGAGCCAGAGACCCTTACAGTGGCATAGGAACTGCTGGGATGGCAGTGGTTGAGCGAATATAATCACCATGCCAGAGCTAAACTTGTTCTCCAGGAAAGAGTTTTATTTTATGTGACTTAAGCCACGTTGGCTTTTGCTGTTCAAATCCATTTGTTGTGTGTTCATTATGTCACCACAAGAAAGGGAGAAAACTTGTCATTCTCTAGAAATTTAATCTTTCCATGAGAATTCCTGAAGTTCCTCTATTAGATTTCCATTCAACTTTGTGTTTTCTTTTTTTTAATGTAGATGTGCTTACAGCTGTAAAGCAAGAGGCTGATCTGCTTTTCCATTGCATTCATCTGCTTCTATGCCAAATCTCAACATGTCCAGAGTCATGCACACTTCTTCCCTGCTTTAAAATAAGCAAAGGAATCCATGTTTCCCAGAAGAGTAATGAAAAAAAGGAAACCACTATAATAAGGCACATTTCTTCCTGAAAGGGAGAAGTAGCAGAGAAGGGAAGAGGAAAAAACGCTAACGTAGGATGTGTTCATCATATTAGCCTAGCAACAAAACACACTGGAAGGCAACAGCGCTTTCGGTATTAAACACACTGAAAGTCCTCATGTCAACAAAACAAAATAAAAACGCATTCGTGATGGGGAAATTTCACCTTAACTTGATGTGTGTAATTTTGCCAGTGCCACCACTAGGGAAATAAATCCTGCAATATCCATTTTATGTGAGGCTCTATTTACCATAACAAGATAGATTTGTTCTGGAAAATTTTTTGTCAATATATCCTTTGTTAGGCAGTACCTTCATCTCCTAGCAACAGTGTGGGGAAATCCATCAGAGACATGGAATTTAACTGCAAAATAGGATGGCTCACTGTAGCTTGTATGCTTTTGGAAATCTTCACTGACGTGCAAATACTGTCATGCACTTACAGTGCCTGTGTCCACTGACGGACTGATAAGTTAAACTAGAGGATGGAAACTAAAAAAAACCCCCACTCTCCCTCTCATTAAAACCAAATTGATCAAGGCATATGAAATGCTGAAATAACTGCTGTACCTCCTGCTCTTGAGAAGGCTCTTTCACACCCATACACATTGCCCACACCTCGTGGGAAATACATGCCACATTTAAAATGTTTAAATGTCATCACAAAACAGCTTTTCCGGCCTCAGAGATTTACAGTGTCATATTTCAAGAGGTACAACAGCAATATTAAACCTTTTGTAAGCAACACAGAGTCACTGAGCAGACGGGGGTGCAGAAGATGGCAATGTTCCACAGGTGCCTGTGCTTTTCAAGGCATGTCCCATCCTCTGCTTTTATTTTATTTTTCTCTCTTCCCAGAGAGAACCTGTGCTCCATTTTAAGGAAGTTAAGAGTGAGCTAAAAGGCTTAAAAAAAGTCTTCTAAGGGATCTCTTTTAGTTGAGCTCTGCAATACCCCTTTGATCTGCATGTCATTCTGCTGGCTGTTTTTCAAGGTTGAATTTGTCCCTCAGGCTGGTCCCAGCTTCCCAGGAGGTGGCTCGCCTGGGGTGAAGCTGCCATTGCTGCAGCTCAGCCTCTGTAAGCGCAGAAAAGGGAGGGACAGTACTGCAGCCTTGTGGCCTGTCTGTGGCATGAGGAAACGGGAATTAATTCCCTGTCTGGCTTGTCCTGGCCACGTCTGGAGCCTTGCAGCTGATGAAGCTCACCTGTGTCTCAGGTCACTCCACGAGGATATAAACCCCTTGGCTTCATCAGCTGCATGGCTCCGGAAACACACGGGCTGCAAGAAAAGGTCTAGGATGTAGAAATAGGCTTTGCAGAAGGGACGTCACCAGAGACTTTGGGGGAATGAGCTTGAGGCTTTCTGACCAAAGGTGTTCTCCAGGTACACGTGCTTTGCCCCTCAACTCCCTGCGCACATAACCGCACAAGAGCCTCCGTTAAAGCTCTGGTGGGTGATCCACCCCAGTGCTCCCTATGGGGCAGCACTGCCTGAACCAGTCCCTCAGCTACAACAGGGTCTTATGGACACAATTCAAAGCCCAGTAAAGACTCCTGAAGTCTTTGTGGGCTCATACCCACACGCCATGAAAAACCCAATTTAAAAAGTAAATTGTACAGTTTAATCTCCCACACTAGCGTAAAAGCAATTTGTTATTTGTCAGTTGGATAAGAGGAATATTTCTGCGTCACTTTACCACATGTTCACAGAGGGAGCACAACAATAGGTGAAATTGCCTTTATATGTTCAGTAAAATGTCCCTCAGGATTGGAAATCTTCCAACATACGTTGTGGAGGGTTTTCTTAACAAAAGAAGAGGTGGCCCAGAGGTACAGTCAAGTGCTCCTAAGGGACTGAGGCAGTGTCATGTTATTCTCACAAATCCTTATTATTTCAGCTGGGGAGAGAGGAGCCAGCCAAGGGGGGCACCTCTGCACCACTGAGCAAGCCTGAGACTGGGGCTGTTCCTAGGAGGATGTTAACGGCATCATCAAATCAAAAAGAGTTTGTTTTTAATTATGCCTTATAGACATGCAAGGGCTGTAGGGGAGGGCTAATTGGCAACAAAACAAATAGCTCCTGATACAAAACCAGCTATTCAGATCTCTGCTGAACTCTGAAAAAGCAGTTGGGGAGACTGGGGGAGAAAGCCAGTCTTTGGCAAAAGTCTGTGCTTCCAAGAGAAAAATAGTACCTAATTATTGGGTATTGCCATTGTATGGGGAAGATATGAGCAGGGAACCAAACTCACTTCTGCCCATCCCTGGGACAAAAAGGCTTTTACTGCAAGAAAATGCCAAGACCCTCTGTTTGCACTTCCTGACCCTCAAGCATTTGCGGAGGACACGGGAACCATCCCAAGTAAACCTCCTGCTTTAAAAAGGCATTTAAATGGATGTTTCGCTTGTCATCTACCCTTCGATGAAATTAGCTTTCTGACTTGGGCATAATGATTTCAGTCACTGTGAATTTATTTCCACTTAAGCTGTGTTTGCTCTTGAACTTTTTGCTATTGACTCGCACACATGTTCGGTATATAGAGCAAACACTTTGGTGTGAAACACATCATACACAATGAGTCATCTGTGCTCTGGTCCACAGCCATCCCACAGAGAGCTTGTGCTGTCAGTCACTCTGTCATTTGCAAACATAGCTACAAACACTCAAACCCAGACAGTTATCTTGTATAACACCTTATGGAGAATCTGCCTTAAGCAAACAGGAGCCATGTTAATGTATTTTTGGAAGAGCTAGAATAGAAAAATAGATTTTTTGTAAGGAATCAGGTTTTGGACAAGTTCTGTCTAAACTGATGCATCTGAGTGAGATGATTTTAAAAATAATTATAAATTAACCTTTGACTTACAGCTGAACCTGTCCTGGTTTCTATGGCAATGTGCAGCTATCATCAAGCATTAGATTCTAGTGTGCAGAAAAAACTGCATTTACTCATCCTGGGGAATTGCACTAAATAAATTAACAATGCTAACTCTAGACATCCTGATGCCACTGGATTATTGACTGATAAACCTTAAATCCCTTCATCATGTACATACATTCGTGCCAGAGCTAACACCAGTCAAAAATGCAGCCCAATATTTGAGAGCTAAGGCATTTGTAAAATTTGGGTGTTACCATTTTGTCAATTATTTGATGAGTAGCAGCCACAGACTAGTAAAACAACGTCAGACAAGACAAACACATGCCTTTGTAGAAAAAAATTAGCATACGGCCTGTATTCTCCTTTAAACTATTTGGAGATTGAAGAAACACAGTATTTGCATGCCCTCATCACCTGGGCAGGCATCAGTCAGTGTCAGCAAATACTTTGCTTGGCACATCACTGCAAAATTTGGCATCTCTTATTGCCTGAATAAGGAGCTTGCCACTGGTATGATTCTGCATGAAAAATAAGCACAAGAATTATTACCACTAATTATATTAATGCTATACATTATTTTATGTTAAAAATGTTTGCTAATACCTGGTTGAAGAGTGAAGGTAATATGGTAGATAGCTCATTGCCACAAATCTAGTCCAAAATCTTTCACTCTGGGATCATCCAATGATGAAAGAGGAGTCCAAAATGCACAAATACAGAAGTACAGACCCGCAGTTAGGTGCCTCTTCCTCCTGATGGATGCACCCTGCAAAAGTGTCAGAGGTTTGTTGGTCGAGGTCTAGTTTCAAAAGATGACAAAAACTCTGATAGTTTTTGCCTACCTGAGCCAGATATGACCTTTCAGAGTTCCCTGACATTTTACGGTTACATTTCAGCAGATGCTGTGATTAAACAAGGTCAGAAATAGCCAAAGCAGTGCATAATCCTCTTTAAAATTGTGATTGCCTACACAGGTATAAAGACAGGCTTGTATGCAACTATGCCATCCCCTGAGAAAGAGGGAGCCACATTCAGAGCTGCTGCTTCTCCCCTTGCTCCCGGTGGCGAGAGAAGTCGCATAAGGGATTTCCTACCCCAAGCCCTGCCAAACAAGGCTGTGAGCTCTGCTGGCTGCCCTAGGCTAAGGCACCCAGCCTTCGTCTCTCAGTTCCCTGCCCTTGAAACAGCTATTTCTCCCCACAGAGGCCTTATTGGAGGACTTAGGAAGCTGGAAGCACCATTCAGCCCTGAATCATAAACCCCAAATGCGGTTGTACACTACCCCAGTTACACTCACTGAGGCTGCAGGCTGTCAATTTTAACCTGTCGTTGATTTTTTTTCTATCAGCACATACTCTGGCTCCGGGGATAAAATCTGAAATACTTCAAAGCACAGATGGCCCAGCTTCTGCTCAGAAACATGGCTTTTCATTCCTGTGCAGCCAGAAACAAAAGCTTTGCATCTCTTCAGAGAAAAGGCATTGCTTCACGACATTTATAGTTTTTCGACTCAGTAACCAGTTCCTCCCCAGGGGACCTTTATGTCAGGAAAGACAGAGGGGAAATTGTTTAAAACTTCACACTTAAGTCCATATTGACATACAAAGCCCATCTGCAGAGCCTTGTGCTAACTCTGAGGGGAGAGAACTGCTGCCTCCCCTGCAAATGAATTTATGTGAGTACATGACGATTGGCCTAGAATGAAGGAGAAATCCAAAATCATTGCCAGCAAGACTTTATTCTCAGACCTCTTTGCAAAGGAGGCAGCCTCAACTTCTGCCCACACAGGTCTGAATAAACAGGGTAGATCCAACTGCCTGATACCAGAATCTGAATCAATGCAACTTTTTGGTCCAGCCAATACACCCTGTTGTTGCTTATTTATGTCGTTCAAAATTGCAAAAATTAAACACTAATTCACTTTCCGAATTTTGGCATTGAGGGTGTACTGAGGAAATTCACCCTGTGGTTGATCAGAGTTGCTTAAGAATCTGTGATCAACGCAGTGAAGCTCATTTTTCTCAATAATATACACACACACACACATATATATATATATGCATTTTTCAATCTGAATGGGAAACGTGGGAGTTTTGCTCTCCTCTTTCCCTACAACCCCACTCCCCCCCCCCCTTTTTGGTCTGGGAACAGAGAATTCAAATTCCACTCAGCCCTGTCACAGCAAACAATTTCCAAACCATCTGCTATCTAATAAAACAACCTGTCTAGACAAACCCCAAGCCAGGCAACAAATCTGATATTGTACTTGAAGTCATCATAAGTATTAACAACCTGCCATTGCTAACCTGTCAAGCTTCTTCACTGGGAAAAGGACTCACATTTACAGACTCAGGCACAGGGACGGGAAATGGAAAAGATTTTTTTCTATCATTAGCTACAGAAACGCTTCTTAGAAGACGGGACAGGATCCGGTGAGCCCAGCTTAGGCACCATTTACTCCCATGCAGTCAGTGCCTAAGAAAGCAGTGAGCAGCGGAGCGAGGTGTGTGCCTTTGAAGGGACCCATCTGCTCGCACTGGAGCTCCCAAAGCAGGTTCAGTGTTAGTTAAATTTAGGCAGTTGGGGTCCTATCAGCCTTGCCTACTCCAACATGATGGAGAGCCCAGTATATTCAGGATTTGCTGGCAACCTGCTTTCAAATTGCTACCTCTGAGACAGTGGAAAGGGATCCCAGGTTTACTGAACTCAGACTCACTTGTGAGAAATGAATTTAAAACATTGTCTTTCTCCAATGACATAAAAAATGAGCTTTGTATTGTGTGAGCTGAGAGCTTTTCCTTCCCCTTCCTCTTGTTTTTTTTTTTTCCTAAGTGAGCTGATTTGAAAGGAAAGCTGTCATCTCTCCTTGATGAAAGAGCTCTTAAATACCCAGAAGCACTGACAGAACAGGGCTCCAGTTTCTAGGCATTTCACTGTGCAATTCAGAGCCAAAGTCAGAGGGCAGCAGTCTTTCCAGGGAAGGGTCACGGGGCCAAGAAATAAGTTTAGTTCCAGCTGTTTCAGGGAAGAGGTTTTGGAGCTCCTTTTTTGTTAGGAAACCTGGGAAACCAAGTTATGGAAGTACGTAGGCTGTTAAAAGGCTTTCCTGAATCTCATTTTATTCTGTTCAGAAAGAGTCAGTTATGGGATAAAAAAGGCAAGCAAATAATAAGCATGGTGCCGTAACAGTTAGACGTGGGTTACCTGTCTGGAAGCTCTTTTTCCACAGTCTTTAGCAATTTGGTCCACTGGTGCTACATCCAAAAAGAAAATACGTCTGGCAGGGTCTGACCCAACACCTCCTTTAAAGCTTCCATCACTATGGAGCCGAGCAGCCACAGAAATTAAGTCAATGGGAATTAGGCATCTATTTTCAGTGAGAGCTTTTGCCTAGCCTACAAAGTGCCAGTCCACATCAGGATGCCATATTACATCTGATCAATGGATCAGTGTTTGTCTATCCGAAGTTTTGCTCAAGCATGCAAGGCCAAATTCCCTCTCACGTGAAGGCAGCGGGGAGGGTTAGTGAGAGGGAGAGAATTTGATCAAGTCTCTTTTGGGCGCATTTGAGCTGAGCAGTGGCTGAGTCCCAGGGTATGCCCAGAATGCACCTGGTTGTTTAGGTGGGTGACCTGTCCAAAAAGATGTCCTGGTCCCCTGCAGCTGGGTTTTCTTCCCACAAGAGGGGAAAGAGGGAGGTGTTGGGTAGGGACTGATGCCCTCTGATATGGGAGCAGGGTGTGCCTGAAGCATGCTTAGAAACACACTTGGGTCCTCAGCTGAAATATAGCCAAAACACTGTCAAGAATAGTTATTCAAGGTGCAGACCATGACACTGCAATGCTTGCAAGTTGTGTCATTGTGTCGTAGACCAGCCTGAAATGGAGGATAAATTCCTAAACCGTGAACTCTGATCACAAGCACTGTTTAAGGTTTCTCAGATATGACTCGTGAGGTCAGAGCATTGACTTTGCCACTCTGAGAAAACTGATCTTCATTTTCAGTGCTGAGCTGAGTTTGAGCTGCAACTGTTCCGAGTGAAATTGTGCTTGATTTTGAGAAAAATAATGGTGAACTGGTAGAGACAAATCTGGAACAGAGAAGAATATTTGGATAGCGGGGTGGAGTGACTAGTTGTGTTCACCCAAATGGGATGATAAGATGGGATGATAAGAGAAAGTTAGTGACTGCTGGGGGCCAAGAGTTAAAGGAGGAGTCAGCCAGCTGTACCCACCAACATCATCTCCTCTGCAGTAGGCATGGATATGTTATGATGATGGATTCAGTCATTAGGTGTTTTGAGATTTGCATTCATGATACAGTGTCACTGCTCATGTAAACCAAGTCCTGGTGAAGGAAAGGCAGTGGGAAATGGGAAAAAAAGAGCCTGTAACTACATCTTGCTGGTTTTGGTAACTGGAAGTAGAATGAAACAATTGACTGTTTGGAAATGGATTCTGCAGTAGTGGGATGACAAATTACAGGACAGCCATGTCACCTTTAGCTGCACGGGCAAGACCACTTAAACACCTATTTAAATTCTAAGGATTATAGCTATATTGATTAGGAACTACAGTCAATTCAGTGGTTTCCTTGTAGTAAAGTAGAAGTAAGCTGTTAATCTGAACTGCAGTAAGTGTTATAAACACATCCAATTTTGATTGAACTGTTACCAATGTAAACATGTCATTATAATGAAATGAAAGTAGTAGCAAGAATTGTGGTATGAAGTTCTAGCCAGATCTCAGTGACATTAAGATAATAGGTAGAAGTGCAGAAAGTATTGATCTTATGTGACTAATAGGCTGCTTAATAAAGGGAAAAAGACTTACATATTGAAGAACTGAAGATAAGAAATATTAATAGCAAACCTCAAGTGCTGCTTCAGTGCATGCTTGAAATATCACAAGATGTTAGAAAAGCTCATTTACAAATTAATATTCCTTTCATATTTATGAAGTATGAGAATCTAGGGTAGTGTATCTGCTATTGGCACATGGAACATTGAAACAATATAAATTAGACATAACTATATCAGGGGGGTTTACACTTATATCTGAACATAAAGGAACAATGTAGTTCTGTTTAGAGAGAGCGCGAGATATGTTTTTTCTTTCCTTCTCACTTAACATCATAAATCATGTGTTTATGTCCCTCCATTTTTCCATTTGTAAGTTGGAGCTAATATTGCTGTGACATTTAAAAGGACTGTTCTGACAAGAGAGTCATAAAAGAAAACGGGAAATTCAGCCATTGGAGCACTGATTACCGTCTTAATTATGTATTTGTTCTCATTACATCTGATAGGATGTGAATGCTTGCTGTTTATTTTCTGTCTGTGAAAGCTATGCCCAGTTCAAATTCAGATTTCTGCCATGAGGATAACTCTGGGAGAAATGCTTCCAGCCTCCACATCCTGTAACTGAGAGGTGAGGGGACCCTTATGCACTCGTAAATAGTGGCAAATGCTGCTCCAGGTTTCACAATGCAGAGTATGACCCAGCTGCAAGTCACTCAGTCACAGCAAGACAGTAACTGTGCTCAGAGGAAGTCATCAAAGACTTCCAAAAGAAACCTGCTCTGAGATGAAAGAGAAAATTACTATGGTAATCAACTTTCCTAAGAGAAAAGGAAAGCTGTTTCTCTTTGGGAAAATTTCCAGTGTTGAAGAAAGGGGGGAGAAGCAGGGGAGGGAACATGATAAGGTCTCACACATTCAATTGATTGTTCACATCTAACAAAAATAGCCCCAGCCTGTTCCCATTGTCCTGCAGCTGCTGGCTTCATCACGCTCATTGTGCGTTTCCTCGTGGCTGAGCTGCGCAGTTGCCCAGTTTCCTCTCCTTCATTTCCTAACATGATCTGCGATGAACTGTAGGAGAAGCCAGCAGCACTTCAAAACAATGCCTTTCAAGTTTCACTGGGGCCATCCAAAAACCCAGACTAGACTCTCATAGCAGAGCAAAGCAATTTCGGGCAAGCACCAGTGCAGCTAGCTGGGTCCTGTCTGAATCAGGATCCCATCACTTGCTTTTTTTTTTTTTTTAATTCCTGGGGCACGTTTGCACTTGTGTGTACTTCAGGCTTGCTCATTAGGTGACAGCAGAAGCTTCCTGCACTCAAGGCCAAAAGATCTTAATCTTGGGGAAAGAATGTGCACAAATATGTGAACATTGTATTTCAAAGGTCTCCCTCACCTCTATGTGTTTAACAGCAAGTGTTAATTCTCCAAGGAATCATTCCTCTATATGCAAGCAGGTTTTGGATAAAGAGCAAGGTGTGGGACGTGTTCCTCCTCATTCCTTCACTGTTTCTGGAGCCATTTAAGCTGAAATATCAAACTGATCTGGTGTGGCAGGATTGGCCACACAATGAACCTGCCCAGCCCTTGAGGAAATAAGACATAAAAATCAAATCATCATTCCCAAGAGTGGTATTTTCTGCACACAGAAGTTAAACATCATAGCATCGTAACTGAACACCTTAAGATGGTTGAAAAAACTCCTATGAATATTTTGGAGTCTATTAAACCCTCTTTAGCTGGATTTCTCTCTGTCTTTCATTCCATGTCCAGGAAACTACAGAACACTTTTCTATAGAGAATTTACAGAGACCCGTATTTTGCATCTATGCCCTTCTACTTCATCTGTGCATGGATTCAAGATGCAAGCTTGTTCTCACACCCTGTGATGCTTCTTTTTCTTTAAGAAACATTTTCATCATCAAGGAGTTCCACTTATGCAGAAATAATTTCAGATGTTTCAAATAAATCTGCTGAGGGAAAGATTTGCTTTTTCAATTGGTGCTTTGTTGTTATTCTTTACCGTTTGTCAATACCTTAACTGTTCCACTGGATGAAATCAGCTTGAACAAAATCCTGTAGGTGAAACAGAATTAACTTCTGGTAAGAGGTGCTGGATAAGAAGTCCAGACAGCTATGGAGCAATCTCAAGGCTATTGTGAAGCCCCCTGCCCTGATATTTCATCAAAAAGTGGCCCTTCAAGAGCAAATTGCTCACTCCCAGTTGTAGGTGAGCCTTGCACACAGGTGAAGGAAAAAAGCTGTTTGGGAATAATCAGCAAAAGGGAAGAGCACCTGTGAAAGCATCCTCAGTAAATAAATATTTTTCCAGCCCTGCTCCTTCCTCGGCAACCAGTCTGCTTCCTGGACGAGGGACTTATTAGCCCTGGAAATCCAGCCAGACAGATAAGCTACACTTCGGTTCACCTTATTTGCTGCCAGATCTTCAGTCTCAAAAACACTTAGTTCTCAACAACTCTTAATCCAAATGTCAGCCTTCTCCTCTCTCCTCTGCTCAAACATTTTGCATAGCTTGGAGTGAGAAAATCTTTGCAGGCGTTTTCAGAACTGCTCACGGCCCTCGCCGCAGACCTTTCCTGCCACTGGTCTTTACTGTGGGCATTCAACACTTGAAACATTTATTTGGACTTTTAAACAGGGATTTAACGACACATCACACCTCTAAGGAAAATTGAGAGGGTGAATAAATGCTTTTTGCGTTTTAAATAACAAAAAAGGAGAAGCAGTAATATAAAGTAATGACCGACGTCCATGAGTTATCCATGACTTCAGGCAACACCTCACACAAAGCTCATTCAAGTACCTGGAACCCACAAACTAATCAGGGTCTTAAAGTTGCTGATAGGTTCTACTCAGAGTCTTTTTTTACTGTAGCCTGACCTAAATTCTCCAATAGTCACTAAAAAAACTCATTTGACTGGAGAACATAAAATAAGCTTACTTCAAATGCTGCTACTAATGTTCTGGCATGGATTTTAGCAGCTTTCCTAGTATTTTTGTTCAACACCATAGCAATGTAATCATTCCCCCTGTATCAAGTGCCTTGAATTTGTAATTCCAAAGTAAATTTGAAATTAGAAAAAAACTGCATTAATTAGATAACAACAAAGAAAAACAACAAATTGTCATATCTACCTCATCAGCTATATGATTGTTTCAAACATGCAATAGTTCATTAAGTTGAATTAAGAACAATAGAGATCAATTCATATTGATTAAATGTGAGGAAAAAGATGACATTAAATAAATGGCAGGTTAGTTCCTACTGCATAAAAAGTGAACCATGCTGAAAGTTTAGGCAAGACATTTTCTTTTGAGTTTGTCAAGGCCTAGTTAAAGAAGAAAGCAAATTTGTTCAATAGGCAGTCCCTGTTGATCTTGGGAGATGTGGATATAAGAGCAAAGATCAGGTGTGCAAATGAACAGGCACTGTGGTTAAGTCCTGATGTGCATGGAGAGACACCATTCAGAGAAGTAATCCAGTATGACTTCCTCCTAATCACTTCTTTCTTGGATACCCTTTGGACTAAACTGTGCATTTGTTGTCCCTAAAAATCTCTAAATCCTTACAGATATTTTTCATTACTATGGTAACGGTTTTGAGAGGAGCTGGTGATACAATCAGAGACAACCACCACTAGACAAACTAAAACAATCGTTGTTTTACTAGTTTTATTGGCTCCTTCATACTCACACACAGAGCTAAAATAGGAAAACTGAGAGTCTGCTTGCTCCCTGTCCTGAGGCAGTTTGCACCTCAAGTTGGATAGGCTGTGTTTAATGAGAAGGAGGGCTTTATATCCCGCCAAAACTGGTCACATCAACTGTCTAAAAATATTGAGTCCTCCAATAGACCAAAATTTATTTAGTTTTCCTGCTACATCTTACTTCTCAGGCATGGCAGGGTAAGCCTAAATAGGGCTGTGCTTGAGATTCCCAGCTGACTCTGCCTGAGCTAAGCCATGCACTAGAAGCGCTTTTGTGCAGGAAAGGTCCACACCTGGGCATGTGCACAGCTGCCGTATTTCGGCACCTTGTGCTTATGCCTCCATCAGGCTTAGGAAACAAAATCAGGAAGCTCCAGAGTGAACTTTGAGGAAGACATCCCTTTTTCATGCTCTTACAGCTTGGCAATTACAAAACTCTCTTTCGAGATCACAAACGTGGCTTTAAAATGCCTTAGACCGACAGGAGATTTGAATGACATACTCCCAGTATCTCCAAAATGTCTTCAAGTGAGAGTTACCACAAGCACCCTTCACATTTTCCAAGACAAGACTGTAGCCCTCTGCTTTCTGAAAGACCAAGAGGAAAAAAAGCCCTGTCCTCAGGAGAGGAGGTCAGCTGCTGGCCTTCCTCGCAGCCCTGAGAGGACACCCTGGAAACAAGAGTGATTCCAGATCTTTAAAAATAAAACCAAACAATTGTGTTTCCCAAGGACTACCCTGTGCATCGCTATTGTAATATTTTGCATCAGAACGAAAACTCAGGCACGGTGACATCTGATTGTTCACTTCTTACTTTTATTCTCCAATTTTGCTTCTTTCCTTGCTCGTGTGCATGAGTGTTTCAAAAGAATTTTGCGGTTGTTAGACAGGATACCTCCTGATATCTTAAAGAGTACCAACAGTCCATGGACCAAAGTCTGAGAAACACCTTGAATAAGATTCCCTACTCTGATGTCTATTTATTCACCCCAAGATGCAAAGCACCTACTGTGTCCCAGGCACCTAGGTTTCTCTCTCTGGGACCTAGCACTCAAGCACTGCAGTGCCTGAAGGCATTTAGGCAGTTTCTCTGCTCTAGCTCTACAACCATCACAAGAGTTTTCTGTCCAAAACCAATGCCAGTATTACCTACTTCTGCCTCCCCCAGGAGCACCAGAACTTTCTCAGGCATATTTTGGAAGGATTAAGTACGTCTGACCTGATCACAGTTTGATGATGTTCTGAAATACTATAAATGCATTAGGGAACCACACTACTGATGCTCTCCTTGCTAGCAGCAACTCACTTTTTCACATCCTATAATAACCCATAAAACTCCTGCACTGCCTTTTTGGGACTGAATTGAGAATTTTGGCTAGAGACAGGCTGTCTTCCATTCTTCTACAGGCAGCTAAATAAAGCCAAAACAGACATGCAGACCTTTGCAAAGATTCACACAGCTGTATTCATACTTTATATCGACAGAGATTTTACCAACTGGTTTTCTGTTCAGGTCTGCTGCAGATCCCTGCGATTATCAGTGCCATCTCCTGGTACAGAAACGTACTGAGATCCAGCCATGCAGGAATGGTAGGATGAAGAAACACAAAATATCCCAATCCTCACTTCCTGCTCAATTTTTGCTGTTCTCTACAGCCTCCTATAAACAGCTATTTATTTTACAGATAATAAAAAAGTTAAATATTCTTGTAGCTATAAGTGAATGAAAGGGCAGGGGAGCTGTCAAAGGCAAGAGGTTACTATGGATTTTCCTTTCCAGGTGTGCTGGTTTTGGCTGAGAGAGTTAATTTTCTTCACAGTAGCTAGCATGGGGCTATGTTTTGGATTTCTGCTGGAAACACTGTTGATAATACAGGGATGTTTTAGTTACTGCTGAGCAGTGCTCACACAGAGCCGAGGCCTTTTCTGCTTCCCACCCCACCCCACCAGCGAGGAGGCTGGGGGTGCACAAGAAGTTGGGAGGGGACACAGCTGGGACAGCTGACCCCAACTGACCCAAGGGATATCCCAGACCATGTGGCGTCATGCTCAGCATATAAAGCCGGGGGAAGAAGAAGGAAGCGGGGAACGTTCGGAGTGATGGCGTTTGTCTTCCCAAGTCACCATTACACGTGACGGACCCTGCTTTCCTGGAGATGGCTGAACACCTGCCTGCCGATGGGAAGTGGTGAATGAATTCCTTGTTTCACTTTGCTTGCGTGCGTGGCTTTTGCTTGACCTGTTAAACTGTCTTTATCTCAGCCCACGAGTTTTCTCATTTTACTCTTCTGATTCTCTCCCCCATCCCAACCAGGGAGAGTGAGCAGCTGTGTGGTGCTTAGTTGCCGGCTGAGATTAAACCATGACACCAAGATATCCATAACAAAGCTAAACCCAAAACAGATATATGCTCAACAAACCATCTGAAGCTGAACAAGAGAAATCTTGGGAGTTTAAAGTTTTAGTCAGAAATGTCTGCATTCATTGCAGGACTGAGGAAATTATTCTTATAACATTTATGAACCTTGGATACAAACCCTGAGACTTTGATTGATGATTTGAAACCAGGGGTTTTCTATATCCCCACAGCTCAGGTATATGATTTACACCGATTTATCCAGGCAAATGAAAGGGACAGAAGCAAGGCTACAGGTTAGGACACAGCTGCTGGCAGGAGGCAGAACAGGACTCTGCTCAGGGCTCTGCCAATTTTCATTCTCAGTGTGACAAAAGACGTGCCATTTCTTCCAGTAGCAAGTCAGATGTTGTCCTCAGCTACTGTCTATTTCAGTACCCTTATCACCCTCAAGCAAAACCCCTCAAGCAGTTATTCCTGAGCCCCCCATGAGCACTGCTCACCACCTGGGCTGGGGCACACTTTTGCCAGCCTATGTACAGAAACCAACTCCCAAAAATGCAGGTGAGGGGGAAAACTGACATATATGCAAAAAAAGCAAACGATCTCAAAAGTTGAAGCACAGGATCTATTTTTTCAGCAATACCTTCCCATCTCTTCTCCATCCGTCTCGTGCAGAGCCTCGCAGTAACAGAAATCACAGCCTCGGGTCTGAAAAAGCAGCGGTCCTCTCCCTGTGCCCCCATATTAAATAAATTTTTGCTAGTGCTGGGGTACCAAAAGGGCCTAAAAGGCAGCAGAGCAGGCAGCCTCTCACTCCAGGAGAGGGCAGTGAAACATGGCTCAACTTGGCCAGGAAAGGGCAAACACACCTTGACCTGCTCAACAATGCCCCCTTAGTCAACTCAAACGCTGACCTTGGTGGCACAAACCCAGGCAGATTCAACAGGAGTTGTCGTGAGTGGGGTTTCATGTGTTGCAAGCGCCATAAATTGATTTGGGTCACTATTTCCTAGGAAAAAAATTATGCAACTACTCACTTGCTCTCTGTCCACGGAGAGGAAAAAATGTCATTGGGAGGCGGTGTTTGCTTGCACTTAGGTTAATAGGTCTCATTTGTTCTGCCAGTGTGGAGGGAGGCAGAACCAATGGAAGAACTTGTAATTCTCCTTTATAATTAAGGAAATGTGCCGTGCCAGCCCTCAATCATATTTTTGGATGCTGCAGTGTCCATGACACATCTTGGAGAGACCGCAGCTGTGATTAAACATTTTTGATAACCCATAAATATAACATTAGTTGCCTTGGTTAGGTTTCTGATAACATCATTCATTTCAGATCATTCAATTAGTGCAGACAAAGGGGCTCTTTCCAGGAGACATAATGTCATTGTCTCTGGAAAGGAACGTACTTCCCAATGACTGTTTATCACCCTGTAATTACAGTGCTGTAGCAGCCATACTCTATATTACAAGGAGTCCTTTTTGTGCCCAAGGATCCAGCAGTTCTTTGTTTTAATTTATTTTCCTCTTAAATACCTCCCGCTATTTAAGCAACAATTCCCTGTAAATCAATTGTTAGCAGCAGTTAATGACTGGTTGGTTAATTAATAGCTGAAAGCAAAGCTGAGGGTGTTCACTGCTCTAACAAACCAGAAGACATTAACTGTGGGATTATTGCTAATGTACCCTATAATCAATGACTTCTCGCAATGACGGGGTAGCCTATGTATCATTTAAAGAAGGGACTGGCTGGGTTGCAATAGGTGGTGGCATTAGGAAAAATAGTCACTGACTCGTGGGTTGAGGCACATGCCCCTAAGCAGGCAGCAGGGTAACAGTGTTGGTGCAAACATGGCTTGGTTGTAGGGTGTGGGGCCCAAAGCCCCCACCGACTTTGGGGAGATGCTTGTGCAACCTTCTTTTACGACGATACAGCCTGATGCGACCTGGGAGGAATGGTGTGCAGGAGTACCTGCCAGGCGCTATGGGTGAAGTTTGCACGGCCTGTGCTTTCCTTGCAGCGAGGAGAGCACTCACGCACGGGACAGGCTGCGTGGGCACCGTGAAACCCCATGTGGGATGGCTGCAGCAGAGACGGGGCTGTCCCTGCACTCTCTCAGCTGCGTCTGCCAGAACAGTTTTGGCTCAGAGTCCTGCAGATCACTCAGACTCACATGGGGGTCAGCAGGACCCCATCTACTGAAACTGGGAGCTGCACCCTTGCCAGCAACACAACAAAAAAGCCTTGGGTTTTTGCCTGTGGCTGGATCTGATTATTCAGAGTATTTAGGGGTGTCTGTTCTGCTGGAGAGCTGCATTAAGATGTTTTTAATGCAACAGTCTGCTCTGCTGCTCTCTCCAAGGACAGATTCTCAGATAATCTCTTTTCACAACGTTCTCAATTAATATTTATATAAGCCTGTTTTGTCTCTTATCTTCCACAAAATAAGGTTTGGAGTGATGCTGCCATGGAGAAAGAAGGAGAGTCTAAAGCAGGCAGTAATTGATGTTCACAAAGAGAGTATGTGTAATGGACCAGCTGGCTTATTATGAACTAAAATACTGCAGTATCTTCAATACAGAGGATGGTAACAGAGAATAAATGTTGACATTTTCATGGTGAGCAATGCAAGACCATCAAATCAAACAATTTCTGGCATATAGTCAAAGCAACATTAAAATGGAAACTGGAGCGATAAGAACATTTTTACATATTTTTTTTCCCTAAGTAGAAATGTGCAGCTGTAGGAAACCTCATGGCGTCAGTTCCCCACACTGACTCGGAGCCAGGGGTTCCCAACTGGCACTGTCTGACTTGTCTTAAGGAAAAAAAAAAAAACCAACAGCAAGGAGCATCCTTGCATGACTATGCCAGCTCTTCTCGCCCTGACTTTAAGCCGTAAATCAAGATAATTTCTGCTTGTTATGCCCTCCATGACCAAAGAGAACAATTGCTCACTGTCTCGTTCACAGCCCCTACCACTACACTGGACGTCTGCTGCCATGTTATTCTCTCAGCCTTCACTTGTCTGAAGTGAAGAAACCCAGTTGCCTCAGCATCTCCTCACAGTTCGTGCTTCCCGGCACCTTACATTCTGACTGCTTTCCCTGGATTTTCTCCTCTTTCTCTTCATCTACAGGAAAAGGTGGCACCTGCAACTGGATGCAGTACCACGGGAGAAGCCAAGAAAGGAAAATAATTGTGGGCTGTGTCTCAGGGATGATGCTCCTGTTCCTATAACCCAAAACATTTAATTCATGATTCCCTGTAATCCTCAAGTCTTCTACAAACACGCTGCTCCCTGCTTATTTTTCTTCCCCCCACATAAAGTCTCTGTATCTCTCTTTTCCAGGCATAGCACTTTGGATGGTTCCTGATGGAATTTCATTTAAATATTTGGGAGTCATTTGTCCTAGCTGTGAAGATTGTTTCAAACTCAGATCCTGGCCTCCTAGGACTTGCAGCATCTCCTAATTGTGTTATCCACAGGCTGGGTTTGTTTGCTTGTTGTTCAGTCATCAATAAAAACTATCTAATAGAACTGGGTATAAGACAAACTGCTGAATGACCTACTTGAAATATCCTCCCTGACAGTGATCCAGCACTAGCTGTTGCTGCAGACCGATTTTTCAACAGGCTATGCACCTACCCCATTGTGATTATATTTATACCATATTCTTTAGCCTGTCATATACATCAAAGAGCGTTACTAAAAATCAAGCACTATTGCATTTGCTGCTTCCTCTTTATTCACTAGACATGCTACTGTGACAAAGAAGGAAATTAGATTGATTTGACATCAACCATTCTTGACAAGCCTATGTTTTCCTTTTTTTTTCTTTTTTTTCATCACCGTATCAGCTGGCTACTTGCAAATTGATTGTTTAATGATTTGTTCCTGAATCTTTTAAGGCCCTAAGTTAGATTGACAGATCTGTAATTCCCTGGGTCCTTCTTTTCCTCTCTTTAAAATACAATACACTCTGTTGGCCCTTCTCTTGTCTTCAGGGATCTCCTCTCTCCTCTGTGAGTTCTTAAAGATAATCACTAATGGCTCAACGATTGCTTCAGACAGCGCCTTAAGTACTCTGGGGTGAATTCCATCAGGCCCTGCTGACTAGAGTACATCCATCTTATCTAAATATTCCTTAATCTATTCCACTCCCCTTCCAGTCTGTAATTCTGCCTCCTTGTAAAAACTAAGTTTAAACAACTAGTTGTGTCCCCTTGTGATTGATACACTTCATAATTCAAAGCAATTAAACATTCTTCAATATATCCTTTAATATTTACCAAGGTTTATATTCCCTTTCTCCACGTTACAATTCTAAAAAAACAAGCTCATCAACCTCTGTTCACTGACTGCTAAACTGAGACACCACTCTTAAGGACAGATTCATGGCTGAGGTTGGAGCAGAAAGAGGAAATGTGACTAAAACATTGTGTTTTTTCAATCAGAACTTCAACATCCACTGACAGACCTGTGCTGATCACAACAGGTTCCTATTTCTCCCCAAGCTCTTCCTAAAATATAACTAGCACCTTCACATCTGAGAGTGCACCTGCGGCAGTGTCCATGAGCCAAGCACTCGCTGTAATGAACAGCTATGGTACTTTGAATTTGGGAAACTGCTAGGCCTGTTGTCTAGACTCTAAATTACAACACACTACGCCCATGTGTTGTGTTGTTTATTTTTGGGTTTGGGGGGCTTGTTTTTTTAAATAAAACATCAAGATCTGCCAAAAGTCCTGATCTGCCAAAAATCATGGCAGGTTCTCCATGTAAGTACTATGTGGAGGTCCACTTCCTTTGCTCTATCAGCCACCTGATGCTGTAGTACCCAGTGGGAAGATAACTCGGGTTTCCACCTGTGATAGCCATACAGAACAATCTTTACTGCTATCTTTAGTAAAGCCTTTTTTTGCCCACCTTTCTCCTCAGTAGTTCACAATTAGTACAGAGCTGAGTGACAGTGCTTGCTTACCAAGGCTCTCTCTAAAGCAGGTTGTTTGTACAGTCAATACTCTCAGGTTTCTTTTCATTATTAGTTCGAGGGCCTTCTGCTAGAATAACAGATATTTCATAACAGCAGTTACTTTTTAGAGGTCTGTAGGTTTAAGTCCCACCCCATTCCTAACAAGTCAAAATGATTGCAAGAAATCAGCTTTTAAACGAAGAGCACTTGGCTCAAGTGAGTTTGACGAAAAGCTAGCAAGAAACAGAAGAAAGCTGGAGAACCAGCGAAGATGCTCTCCTGTCCTCCCTGTCTCCTCCACATGCCCAAGTCTTGCAATGCACACTTTCTGTTTGACCCTGCTAAGCCTGGATGACAAGGCAGCATTGTTCGTGGCTTGAAACCCTGCTCGCAGCTCTCGTATGAGAATTTACCCACAGCAACCCCCATATTTGTGACTCATCTGCAAGCATCCTCTTTATCTGATGCTGGATAGGAAGAGTATGTTAGGGTATGAGTTAGGATAGGGTACAGGGTTGCTCACTTCCTTGCCTTCTCTGTGTCTAGGGGAATATTTTAGATTTTTCCTCAAGCCCTTCTACTCCTTAGTTTCATGCGTGTGGTTAAGGCTTTTAAACTCAAGGTCCAGCTATGCCAAAGTTTGAATTTCAGTGTATCACTACCACCAATTGCCACATGTTTCTGAAACAAGGCAGCCCCAAAAATCTAGGTTAAAGCTTGTGATGGCTTGGAGTAAGTGTTCTCATTTGAAGGGATCTGTCTCCAGAAATGCACATTTGGAGGACATTGGTAAAACAAAAATTTAATCCATTTTCCAAAAAGCTTTTCCTCTACAGAAAGAATGACATTGACATTTGAAAGGAGAGCTGGTTTGAGAATTTTCTAACTACTTTTTTCATCAAAAAAGTATGATGAGTCAAACCTGACCCTTTTTGCAGTAATTTATTGGTTTTGATGAAACTCTCACTGGCAGCATTGCTGAGGTCTAGAACAGAAATTACATGAAATTCAAGAAGGGCAGAAGCGCACCACAGAGCTGGCAATTGCCAGTTGGAAGGACATTCACCCAAGACACAAGATACTCCCATTTGCACTTATAATTATCCACATCCTATATGAACACAATGATCATCAGTCCTACCGACAGACAGATTTTCAAAACCCCCACAATAGGCTAACTCACTGCCACTTAAATCAAAATAGATGGGAAATTCTCACGTCTGGGATACCGTCCTACGGAAAACTCAACTTTTGAGCAATATTTGAAAGAATTAACTACCAGATACAACTTTCCCATAATGCCTCAGACTTACTTTCTCATTTCCTTCTTGGTCTGGAAGCAGTACGGTTGGGTTCCTCAGCTGGGACAGTTGGCTGACATCTGTTGTCTGCTGCTTGCATGGAACAATTACTATGTTCACTTGTGTTTTCTGAATTTGGAAAAATCATATAAAAGGAGTCATTTTTGTGTCTCATGAATCTTCTATACCTCATCTGATATATAAACATAAATGCTGCTTAACTGGACCTTTTCTCTGAGCTTTACTATCATCCTCCTTTCTTACCCCATCCTTGTTCTTTCCACTATTTTTTTCAGAAATATTACTTTGAAGGGCCCTCATCAGTCTAAAAATGTTCATTTTCTTAGATTGAAGAAGCTGTCCAACCTACACTCAGGTTATTATCTCTGGATTTTGCATTTTTATAATCTATTTGAGGATGACTGCATTTTCATGCCTAATTTTAAACTCCTACTTGTAATTTTGTCTTCTGTTATAAAACCCCCTTCATAACTCCTTAAGTGAGAAGACGATAAACAATATGCTCTCTCATTGCCATCTTCGTCAAAGTTCAGTAACTCAGCAGGCCAACTTCAGCAGTAAGCTTCAGCTTGTGAATTTTCCAGTTCTTGAAGCACTGGAGGAGCCAAGACTATAAATCAGTTTAACAATCGCTTGATAACAACCTATCAAACTGACAGGTTGGCCTTAACCAAATGTTGAGTCAGTTTAGAAGCATTCATGATTTTTTCCCTTGTCTAGAATAGCAGTAAACCTTTGAACTGAAGGTTTCACGATAAGTATCAGTAACAAAATCAAGTAAATCTCACCAGAATTAGGAACTTCTCATTGTTTATTAATATCTTTAGAGAGCATTGTTATTTCTGAGAAAGTAGAGTTGCCCATGGAACTTTGCTCCCCACCGAAGACTCCCTAGACAGGCCCCTTATATTCTCTGCATGAATTTGCTCATCAGCAGCAGAGGGTAAAACGTGACTATTCTCATTGTCTTGGGTAAACAGTGCTGCTTTAGTGATTTTTAATGCTACACTTCCAGTCCTTAGGAACAGTAAATTTTCCAGTCAAATAAAGTCCCTACTACTGCATGAAGGACTTGGAGCCTCCCACTGAGCTTCTCAACAACTGTTTTTAAAAAAGGGGGGGATTCACTCTTATCTTTTTTGGGAGGAAGGAAGAAAGTATAGCCCTTGGATCAAGCAGCTGTCCATGGCATCCAATTATTTGTTTTCATTGCACAAAAGAAAAAAAAAGTAAAAGAAAATTAGCTACATTGATTTGTGCATTGATTGCTGGCTGGGATTTCATTTTGGGTTGCCCCTGGGACTGTAGCTTCAGCAGGAGTGGTTACTTAGTCATGAGCATGCTACACAGCAAGTAACTGGATCACTCCATGTGAAGAGCATGGCTTTTTTCTGGTCTTTTGGTTTTGCAAGGAGGAAACCTGCTCCCCCTAATCACAGGCTGCCATGGCAGAGGACACATAACTCACTCCTACAGCATGTAAGCTACTACAGCCTTTAGTATATGGTTCCCCAAGATGAAAAGAGCCTGTAGATCTTGTCTGTGGGACCTTGGAAATTAAGATTATCCAAAGTGCAATTCTAGCAGAACACCTTAACACTGCTTTTTAAGCTCCTTTGAAACCAGGACATTTTTAACGCTGTCTTGAAAAAAAAAAAAAGCTATCTATGATGGGCTCCTGATTACAAAACCCGTATTTCAATATGGTCGTGTATTAAAGCTGTAATCATGCTCAGCTTTCCCTCGTGCCAGAAGCCCTATAATGGGGAGATAGTGCTCTTTCTCAAGTAGTAGTTACACAAAAACATAATTAAAAAATACAGTCTAATGAGTTGACGGGAGGAAAGGAACAATTCTGGTTCAAGCCAGAAGAAAACATTAGAGCAGGCCAGAAAGCCACAGTTAGCTCGTATGTTGGTCACTGTTTTCACCCAGAAAACAGCAGTAAACAATGTCTCCTAATTGAAAAGTTATTTCACTGAAAGCGAGTTCATTACTGTTTGTAAAACATACTGTAATTAGCCACTGATACAGAAAAATAGCGAGTGTCAGAATGTAGTATCTCAAACTAATCATCAATGATTAGTCGCACCTGAGCAAAAATCTGAATTCCTATGCAAATCCTTATGTTTGATTAAAATGACTTTAAAATACAAATTCTCGTGCAAAGTCGACGTTTTTTCAACATGTTAATTTTGACTGAAACAAAATGTTTCTGTTGTGTATGTTGAGGCAAATCAAAATATATTGCTTTGGCTCCCTTCAAAGTGAAATAGTATTTCTGCATGGCCTAATGGTGCCTCCCCGAGTTGTGGTTCCATGTTCTCTGTGTCCTCTCCCACAGTGAATCTTCCCGTGCAAAATGTATTTCCTATGGTGCAGCTTAGGCCTCAGATAAAGAAGCTTATGGTAGGTTAATTCTCACCAGGAGGCCACCCAGCTCCCCCCAAAAAGTGAGGGTACTTGTGGGACTGCAGGGTACCGTTAAACCAGCCTGCTGCGTGCACCATTTTCTTTCAAGATGGATAGGTATGGCACAGTTTGGGGAGCTGCAGTAAGGGGAAACTTGGCACACAACATGCATCACCCAGAAAGTATTTTGGGGGCGGTACAGGTCGATGCTGAACTCGCTTAAAATACAGCATTTTGTTTCTGTGGTACAAACATGAAGATTTTGGTCTGTGCTAACCCCACGGCAAATGGAAGATTTCCTTTGCATTTTCCTTTCTGGAAAACCAGAACACTTTGTAAAAGTTTGATTGTGGAAGAACTAAATTTTGACACGAAATTCCTAACAAGCAGTATTTGCAAGTGACAGGACTGCGTGAGCCTAACAGCTGCTACTCAGCTGTTAAAATATCCAGTAACAGATTAGCAATTTTTTGTAATTGGAACCATAATATCAAGTACAAGAGGGCTAAACCGATGGCAGACAGTGGAGCGAGGTGGTACCGGCTCATAGTCCCTTACACAGCCCCTCCTTCATAAAATAAAGAATTTTTTTGCTTTCAGGTGGATCCCTTTCCCTTGAAACATTCACACTCCTTAAGACCCTCCTTGGCTCTCCTAGACACCCCCAGTGACATCTCACTCCCCCAGCACTGCATCGCTCTTACAGAACACCTCACAGCTGCCGTGCTGAGGCTAAATAACACCACTGTCTTTTCTGAGGTGGCCTCTGCCCTGCAGTCTAACGCAGTATTTTTCCACTTTACGAGGTGCACACAGTGCATTGCCTACAGCAGCTTGTTGGAACATCCTGTCCCCAGAGATGGAGATGCTCAGAGGGTAAGTCCTTGTGCTACCCCACCCATTCCTCCTCTTCCTTCCCGCTTGGCCTGCTGGAGCCAAGGGACCGCCACGGTGAAACGGGGGGCTGCAGTGTAGGCATAGCACCTCTGTGCCTCAGCACTATGTTATCCTCCAAATTGAAAGGAAAATAAACAAGAGTAGCACAGCATATCTTAATCTTCGCCACTGGTATTGACAGCTTTACTCAATTTTAGTCAGCTATCGAGTAATCAGAATGAATTAAGCAGCAGAAGGAAGGACAGTGCCAGGATCCAATAAAGCAGTGGGTACTGGAGCGCTTCAGGGAGTCACTGCACATCTCCCTCTCTTCAGTATCCCCCCGAGTTCCCCACCACTGCCATCAGACAGCTTCTCTGGGCAGCTCCAGACCACCAGGAAAGCAGCTCCTCCTGCAACACCTATCATCGGGTTTCAGAAACAGCTGTCAATCCAGCTTGTCTCTGCAGGACGGTTATGCAGGCATGCCTGCCTGTCCTTATCTGCTTTGAAGAGCCTAATAAGAAAGCTTGAAATTGTTATTAACTCCCAGCAAGTCCCTCTTGCACCTTTAACCAAGAGTGGCGTTTGCACTTGGCCAGCGCTCCCAATCCCTCCTGTGCTCTGCCAGCTGCGACGGACATGGCGGGACATATGGTTTCTTTGGAAGGCCAAAGGCAATTTCTCCTTCATACGTCCCAGAGGAAAGGAGCAGCCTCAGCAACACCTCACTCCGTGTTTGCACTTCTCAAAAAATTATTAGCTGCTTTCAAAGCACTTCAGTCTCGAAGGTCAACTCAGTTGCAGCCTTCACATACGGAGGGACTGGATATTGGCTGCAATAAAGAGGGGCTTTTTATTAATGCCTAGGACCTCCCTGCGGTCAGAGATTGACTTTCGGCCCCCAATTCTGTGTTTTGTGCATCGTGCAAGTCATGAGGGTATTTACAAATGCAAGCTTCCAAGCACGTCATTAGGGCACTAATTAGGACAGCTCTCGTGAAATCTCTGCCTTCAACTGCACTTTACCACTGCCATTAAACTGTCACACGTGGGCTGTAATCTGCAGTAATTCCATCTAACTGCACATACAAGGCAAACAGTTAATGGCTCCTTCATAAATCCTGGTGGCAGAGCTGTAAGCAGGCTATGGATACAGACTCTGCAAATTCAGTCGAGAGCAAACCTTCTTTTTTTTACAACACTAATAAATAACTATTCCCGTGGGAATGGGACTGAAAGCACAAAACAGAAAAGGCCCATGGCAGTCTAGAAGAGGACATCTAAAGGAAAGTGAGTTTCGGCACAAGGTGGTTGTTCCTTGCGGCTGTGGTGTCTTCCCTGAAACAGGGAGATCCTGGCCCACGTTAGCTCTGGTTAGAAAATAGATTTAGCCAGATTATGGTCAAATTTATCCTGAAAGGGATGGAAAACACTTCTGAAAAATCTGAAGAACATGCAAACAGCCTTTGATTATGGATCATTACAAAACCACCCTGATCCGAGACCCTATTTTTTTTTTTTCTCTGTTATTTGCCTCTTTCTACCTGAAATACCCCCACCCCTTGGCAACTCCCTCTTGAAGCTCTTTGCAACATCTTGAGAAATTCAAATGCTTGCTCTTAGAGGAAAATAGTTTCTAATTAAACATACCGTGTGGGTGTGAATGAAGCTGGGCCCACTCCTTGCCTCGCTGATGTCAACAGAAAAATGTTTTTCTTTTTTACCGCGAGTGTCAGCAGAGTCAGGGGTGATGGTGCGTTGCTCCTAGACGCAGTTCTGAAGGAACAGAGGTTCGTCAGTACCAATGACTAACATGGCTTTTCTTTAGGTTTGGCTAAAGAGCCTGAAGTTTCCTAAAGTTACAACTTAGGGTCCAGGCTTGACTGGGAGGGTGTGCACCAGAGGGCCAGGAGAGCTTGCCGGAGGTCAGAGCATGCCTGACGGGCAACAGCTAGCCAAGAAGCTGGGTTGTTCATGTAAACATTACTTACGGGTCCACTCTGGATGTGAGCATCAGAGCAGAGAATCTTAAAAACCTTCCTCTGCATTACATCAGAGCACGATTTTATGGGTTTTAAATCAAATTTAAGCATTCAGGGAATGCTACACAGCGTTTTTGTGGCAAAATAGGTTATTTTGCAGACTGAAAATCTACCTAAATGATTTTCAGATATATCCCTTTGTTGATCTGAGAACCGAGCTCTAAAGATAATCCTATATTTCCTCATTTTTCTCTTTCTGTTATAATCCTTCCACAGAAACATCCGAAAAATAAAACAAATCATTGTAAGTGCAGACAAACAGACACAAATCTCAGCAACATCACAACATAATACAGAAAGGTGAAGATAGAACACATTTTCCTTTCATCTAGATGGCAATCCCCCCAGGCCAGAGTAGCTGTAGATTGTGTTCAAGCTCCTGATGATTTGATTGCCACCTCCCCAGTTCCCCCCCTCATCTTCTTTCACACAAACAGCGCAACAGCATTTTGACCAGTGTGGTTGTAGGTTACATTTGGTAGTAACTCCTCAGAAAATACCCATTTGGAAAACTGGAATAATGAGCTGAAATTTTTGCCTGACACCGCTAGTAAGTGCATAGTTTGCTTGTTTGAGATAACTGAGCTTTACAACAGCACGATGGATCCTGGTGGTGGTAGAAGTGAGGTTGTGCCTCTACTCCAGATAAGCCTCCTGCACTGTATGCAAGAAAAGCTGCGTGTGCTGATGTATTATAGCACCTCATATTCCATTTAAATTCTCAGTCATGAACACTCTAGTTATTTTTGCAACAGTAGCTGGTAAAGTTAGGGCCTGTGTGAAATAGGAAGAAATGAGAAATTTGTTATATTGCAGTAACACAAAATTACAATTTCCTTGTAGAACTACACAGACTCTCAGAAAAAAAATAAAAATCAGTAGCTGATCTCCAAAGGTCCATCCAGTCCTATATGCTCATCAAAGTTCATATTCTTGCACCTAACAATACATTTTCCTTCAGAGCTTAGCTTGTCTGGAGATGGGAAGAAGTGATCTGGTTTTAAATTTTGATGAGGCTAGCACTTCTCAAAGTTCACCTATGAATAAAGTTGGCACGGAGACGTATATCTAGCTGATTCAGAAGACACATTTGTGTCAAAGTCCATCTCTTCTGATTTTCACTGAAGTGCTTCGATATGCTATGGTACTTCACAAGATTGAAATAAATGCATTTCATAGCTCTCATCTCCCCCAACTCCCACCTTCCCTATAACTACATTTCCAACCTCTTTTTGCAGAAATACCTGAGGCTGCTTTTGTTTTTCTTAACACAAGACTCAGGGTAATTTGAAGACTTCTCTTTTGGACTTGCTTCCCCACAAGCCATAGCTCATCAGCATGGCAGCATCTCCCTGGCACAAGAGCTGCTCCAGGGCCTTTCAGGTGCTGAGTTTCCCAGAGGAAGAGAGTGGTGCCAGGACAGTATCTTCTTGCAATAATTATGCTTTTTTTCCCCCCCCTCAAATGTAAACATGTCATATCAGTTGCTCTGATTTAAGGCTCAGCTGGGTTTCTGGAAAAAAGAAATGTGTCTTCCCTCATCTGTAATGGACACCATGGCTAAATTTTTGAATTACCATGGGATATGCTTAGGCACTTTAAAAAAAAAACTGCAAATGAGAGACTAATCACCTTCAGGAGTACCACTGAAATTGTGGCTCCAGCTGTTTTAACTTCCTACTCAGTCCCTTGGAGGAGTGATTAAAGCCAAAGTCTGAGTGATTTAGATGCAAGGCTTAAAGGTATTCCCTCCCCCAGCTGCCACCCTAGCAAACATTATTTTTCTTGCAGGAAAGGCAGCAGACCAAGCTGCATCCTTTAGCCACCCTGGTTCACAGTCCTGATGTGATGCAAACCTGTGATTGGTGGTTTTATACTATGTTGGTGGTGCCTGAAATGTAGGTACGTTTTCTTCCCCTGACCCGGGGAGGGGGGCAAAGTAGGGTCAGACAGCCAGGACATGCTGAAGGGAAATCTGCCAGAGGTTCTGGCAAAACCTTAGGTGGAAAACACTAGCCCTGAACTGCATGTTCTCATTAAACTAAACAGGGAAACCCTTCTTTCTAGCCCCTGTGCAACACAAGGGGACCTCCGGAAGGGGTGAGTGTCGGGGCAAAGCATCCTTCTACCCTCAGGTACTCAGCAGTCACCAATGTGCTGAACCCAATTACCTGCACTTACGTGGCATTTCATACTGACTGCTTGAACTCCACAGTATATAATGTTCGTGACATTAATACTTATTAGAGTAAGTTGAAGGATACAAGTGGAATAAAATACATTTTTTACTAGAAGAATTTTTTTTTTCCTGCGTAAGGGTGAACCTCACACACAGCACAAAAGTGCTGTAATGATATATGAGAAAGGGACTAAGCTATTGATAGCAAAGGACAAAAGTTTTTTATGTTAGCTGAACAGTATTATTCCTCAGACTTATTTAAAACTGAACCAGTTCCATCTGGCTTCAGGAATCTTCCAATACTATGGTTCTGTATCACACCAGGAAAGATTTGCTGTGCCCCTGGGACAGGAGCTGGACTCCTACGGATGTCATGTAGGAAAGCAGAATAATGAGTACAATGGGACAAACAAGAGAGAGAAAAAGAACAGAAGCATTCTCCAACCTGTGCTCTTTTTTTTTTTAAAACTAAATTTGAATTTTACTTACATAAAATTGTGGAACAGATCTTATTTTGTCTCAGATTTCCATGACCTTGTCACAGCAGAATGACTAGGCTTTGCTTATTTGCTGTGTTCAATCAGTATAGCACATAACAAGTACTAGAAATCCCATGCATGAACTCGGGTGTCTGGAGGTTGAAATACCAGATTAATCTTGCCAGTTCAAGCACTTTTAAGTAACCACTAGAGTTGCTGAATTCTTATTCGGTTTAAACTTCAAGGGGATAACTACTGGCTTGCCACACTAACACCGGTGTTGTAGGGTGACACGCATGCTGCATGGAAAACAGGTCCTCACCACGCTCCCCATATGTCCGAGCTGCTCCCAACCCGAGATGTAATCTGTCATGCTGATCAGAGAGGACGAATTTGTCCTGACCACAGATGTTTCTTTGTCTCTTCAGCAGAAGAGAATTTCCCCCCTCCCCGCCCTCCTGAAAACAGTTTTATTTCCTAAAAAACCATGGAGGTCTGGAGTTGGGATATTTCAGAGCCTGACTAATACAGATTGCCACGCAATATCATCCAGGCACCTTGGGAGGTTTTGAAGACCAAGGACTTGCTGTCAGTGCTAGCCCAAAACCAACCACACAAAGTGTTGCTGAAGAACATGAGGTTTCACTGGTCCCACAGTGAATTTAAAGTGGAAGAAGGGTCTGGGGAGAGGAAAGAAATGACAAAATGGGGGCAGCTTGTCAGTTGTGAGAGCTTTACCTGAGGATGCTTAAGTGACCCTCAGGTAAGCCTGATTTCCTGAAAGCAAAGAAAGTCATGGAGACAGAGAGGGTGTAAGGAACCGGCAGAGGAACAGGGGCTGGTCCCTGTCCCTCTTTTGGTATCCCAAGAAAACACAAGGAGATCTTTCACTGGGACTCAGTACCATGCCTTATTATTTCTCATTCTAGCAAAAGGTTTATCATGTCAGCAAAATGATTTGTGGTATACAACACTCAAAATTTTGATCTGATAAAATAGCCCAAATATCACAGTGGTGATTTGATTTAAAGTAACATAAAACAGAGAAAACCCACTCAGGAATCAGTTCATTTTTTTCTACCAGAGCCCCTTTTTTTGCTGCCCTCATTTTCCCAGAGGACACAGCACGCACACACACACAGATGTATGTCTTCGTCATTGTACCCCTCATGCCAGGTGTCAGCTTTGTAAGATGACATTTACCACCCCGCATAGCTGCCCAGTGCAAAACTGCCACATCACTTACAGCCCCCCACTTAAGCCTTCTGGGACTGAAGCTATTCATGGGTTTTCCACTGAAATATTGGAAGGGAATGAAATTCAACTCTGGCAGAGTCTCTCTCTTTCGGCATTAGTCCTTCCCAGTTTGTAGCTTCCTGCTCTCTCTTTTTCCCCTCTCTATGGGGGGGGAAAGTAGCCCCCAAAACTTACACATAAGTTTAGCTGTTGAGTAAAATTTCACAGCTTGCTATGGGTTTCAGAGAATGACTCAAAGAGCCTATTAATTTGCTTTTCAGATTTTGTAGGTTTAAAAAAGAAATGTCTAGCAAGTCCTACAGTCCTTCTACAGAGCCCTGCTGGTTGTGTTCCTCTCAGAGGCAAGTCTTTCTGTTCCTCTCCTCAGCTGGAAACCCACCACCGTCTCCATCTTAATTTAAATTTTACTTCTGACAGAGCAACATGAGATGCACCACGGCTTCCTCAAGGGGCTGCGCGCTGGTGCCCATGAACAGCAGCAGAGAGTGAAATCTCCAGCGAGAGTGCTGGGATGAGCTCTATGCAGCATCGGATGGAGATGTGCTCCCTCCCTTGCACAGACCCCTTGGGTCTCTCAGTTTCCTTTGTTCAAGCTCAGGACCAGTAGAACCTTATTTTAGCCCAGGCTCCCCTGTCAAATCTAGACTAAGCAAACACAGAAGGTTCATCCAGTTTTGAAATGAACTTAATTTTACTTTAGAGATAGAATAGGGGCAAAAAAACCCCGCAGCCTGGGAGCCTCTGAAAAACGCTGATTAAATATAACTTGGTCCATGATGATTTGTTGCTATCTCTTGACAAAGCACATCTGGTACTTGCAACTTCCACTGAATTTCATTCCTATTGTAGCTGAACTTGGGGGAAGTGACAGGGGAAGGATACTAATATATCTTGGGGCCGAGAGCTGTTTTTCAAGTGAGACAGAAGCAATGAGTGTTTTGAACACCTCATACTTCACTGAAATCCAATTTTCTGTCACAGGTTTCACACTGAAGCAAGAACACACTTGGAAGTCAGAGCCTGGGATGCTAAGTGGCATCTATGAACTGCATAGGAGATGAATGCTTTCTGTGCCTTTGCTGCTTGTAGATGAACCCTTCGGTCTGCAGCAGAAGTGAGCATTAGCCATTGGTGCCAGGCTTGGCGCTCAGAGGGCTTTGCAGAGAATCCAAATTGCAGCTTACATTTCCCTGCAAAACCTGAAGAAAACATCTCTGAATTCCCATGCTCGAGTGGCTCAGGAATAATGCATGCCTTCAAACGTTTTGAGAAGATAGGGCATCTCTGCAGAGACAACAGCTCATGAAGGCAGGCTCGACCTTCTGCTTATATAAGTTCTGGCCAGCAAATTTCTGCATTTAACCCTTGGAGAGCCCCCCCCATGGCAGGTCTGCTTGTGAGCTCCAGTTGATCCCGAGGGAGACAGGCGCGGGTGAGAGCCAGAGTGTGAATGGGGGGAGCCCACATTGATGGGTTACAGACTTGGATTGTTTGGGATGGGACAGCAGCCTGCAATCTTTTGACCAGATTTCTCCTGGCAAAGAACATGATAATAACAGCCCTCTTAAAAGGCTAAAGGCAAATCCCAGCACTGAGGTTGGTGAGATCTCTGAATTCTTTGCAGCTTAATCACAGCAAAGCAGTCAACCATGAAGGTAGTTCCTAAGGGGTATGTGACAAATATGCTGGCCTTGCAATACAACAAACCTACAGTTATTTATTATTTCCTCGCTGTTCTGTGGGTGCGAGACCACAGCGGCAGCAGCAAGATGGTGCCACCCCTGCTTCTCAAGTCCGACACCCTGAAAGCTTTAGTGGAAGGACTCCCATTGCCCTCCCATTGACAGCAGTTACTTAAGGCAGAGGTCTCTGCTTCTTGCACTGAAATATTTCATTAGCCTCCCATGAATTAGATATAGCTAAGCCCTCAGATTTTGTCCAGAAGAAGTAGTATTCATTTTACCTCCTGCCCAATTCACCAGTATCAACATATTAGAGACACACTTTAAGCATGTCATAAACCACTCCTGGCTAAAATGTATGCAGTCTTAATAGCACTGCATTTAGAATAAACTCCCAAGTGAGATAAACACAGTTAGAAAATAAGGCTTTTGCTCTCCTGGAAACAAAATATATTCTTTTGTCACTACCAAATAATGAGAACATTAGTACAAAACAACAGGAAACATTTAATAGGCCATAAGCAGAGGGTTTAGTAAAAAGAATACATAACAGCAAATTTTTTCTGTCCAGGGGAGAAGAACTTGGGAGAAGCCATGCCATGCCAGAGACCAGCACATGGCCCTGGTTGTCACTTCTGCCTCCCCACCCTGGGAACAGGAACCATGTACAAGCACAAAAGCCTGTTTCTTAAAATAGGGTCAGTGACCTGAATGCAGGAGCTGCTGGAGCTTGAAGCTTTGTTTTATTAATCAGTTTTCATGCATTTAGTTGAGGATTAGCATAGGCTGCCAGCTTTATCAGCATTAATTTAGAGTACCTTGAGGTATTGAGGACAGAGCTGTCTGCTGCTCATATAATGTCAGCACATAACCCCCCCACTCCCCGCCTACTAAGGATTAAGAAACCATTAAGCCAAAATGAACACTTTGGATACTCACTGCTTGTTACAGCTTTGCAGTCGCAGTGGAGGGAAAGGACAACACACCGAAAGCAGCGCTGGCAGGTTACTTTGCGGCCAGAGGACAGCTGGGGCTGCAGCAGCAGGGCCAAGCAGCAAGCCCTGTGCACGTATGCTGTTGTACTCCTGTTCCCCCCCCAAAGCGAAACTGCTGCCTCCACAAGAGAGCACAACCTCCTAACAGCACAGAGGCCCCCAAAGCTCATTACCAGAAGCATCACACCTTCAAACAACAAGGCTAAAAAAATAACTGGGAAAGAGGAGAGTTGTGTCCTTTAGGCTGTGGTACACAGGCTCAGCAGGTGCCCGTGCAGCTTGTTCCCACACAGCTCACCTACCTACTGGCTGGCTAACCACCTCTTGCTGAAGCAAGTCCAGCAAACCTGAAGGGGCATTCACTTCCCTTCTGTCCCACTAGTACTTCTGAGAATTTTTTTGCCATTGCAAAGCTTTCCATGCTGTAGCAATCTGCACAGACCCTAGAAACTACCTCAGGGGCAGAAGGCACCATAGGAGTTTGCCCACAGCCTGAAATAGTCAGCTGCAGCTGTAACAACATAGCAATTAGCACCTCCCTAGTTGAGCAATTAATGGTTCTCTACTTCAGAAGGACACCCGGGCACAGATCTGTTAGAAGAGCTGAACATCTCTGCTCATCATTTAAATCCAAGGAGGCCCGAATCGGCAACCACCACCTGCATTTGCAAACATCTCCTCCTGGCTAAATCCAGGCAGCAGGTCAGATGTTAGCAAAAAGTCCACAGGAAACCTCTGGCATCATTTGAGCAGCTCAAATATCTATGTAGTGTAACTACCTAGTCTCAATCTAAAGCACCTGTCTCCCCTTGGGCTTGTTGCATGTGCCAGAAATATTGTCAGGTGTCTTCAAGCAGAGGGGCTGGGAACCGTGATCAGATCAGAGGGACAATTTGGGCCCTGGGGTTGACCGAGCACCCACCGAGGCCTCTTTCTGCCAGAGCACACAGCAGACCTGGAAGAGTGACTGTACTCTTGTGTTTGTCTGTAGTATGCTCAGCATTTCTTCTGGGATGCAATTATGAGATGAGAATGAATTAAATTCAGAGGTGGGTGCGCCACCTGCCCAGTAGTGTTGATGCCCTGCCATAAAATACAAGACAAAAATCTCTAGAAAGTGGCACGAGTAGGACGTAATTAAAAAGTAGCTATGGTTTGTCAAAACCAGGTTTCTTTAGACCCAAGCCCTACTGATCCAAGAGTTTGCCAATGCTGAAGCAGAGTATAAAGAGCTAGCTTGGGCCTGGCACATTTCTCAGCTCACAGTCCAACAGACACCAGAGTTTTATCTCATGCATCTACATAGCTTGGGGTCTCCCACAGCAGCTGTGTTCCCCACTGACCTCTGCCAGAGACTATGGCCCTCCCAGAGCAGCAGCCTCTCACTATATCTGAGCTACAACCGGCTGATCGCTCTGCCCAGCAGCTGTTGCTGCTTTGGCTCCTTTGGATGGAAGGAGGTTCAAGAGGACCTACCTGATCCGCTGTGCTGGTGGCACTTCTTATGAGAGGGTGCTGGGCATTGGTACTGCTTGTAGATTTTGGCACATGTCAGTCAGAGAAATGGCTTCTGGAGTCACAATTGTGACTTTGTACTGATCTTAGAAGTGAGGGAAGGCATCTACTGATTTACTGCTTAGGTCTAAGGCAAAAGCTCCCTCGACATAATTGCTCGTCACCTATGGAAAGAGTACGTTATGCAGTGTTGGTCAGACTGGTCCCTAGCAGGAGGGGACTGCTACTGACAGGAGTGAACCAGCAGGTACTTAGTGTGTTTATTAGTGTTTTGTATAGGCATATGGGATTGTAGACATCTGCCTTCATCAGTGCTTGAACAACAGAATTTGTGCAGAAAGACACTGAAGTTCTTCAGGAGTAATTGTTGCACAGGTATACAGAGTACTAAAATACAAGGGCTACCTCTAAAACCTCAGACCACATAAGGAAACTAGTTGTCCTGAAGAACAGCTGGCCAACAAACCAGGTACTTTATAGGGCTGGGACCCAAGTTAATGCAGCTTCTGAATTGCAGCTGGCTCCACTCCATCTGGTTCAGGACCTGGGCAGTGGGCCGTGCACCCGCACCCAACCATGTCATCGTGCCCTGGGAGAGCCACCGTAGACTTAGAGCAGTGACAGTGCTCAGCAGCAAGTAAAGTCTTCTCAGGGATAAGCTTCCCATTAATCGTTTCTTTTAAGTCCTATCTGGGGAGGCTGCCATGAAATCCAACAAGGGAGTAAGATGATTGCTCTCATGCCACCTTGTGTGATTCACCAGAGAGACAGGAGCACAGCAGTATGGAGAAGATAATTACTCTTTTGTGAGTATGTGCCTGGTTTCTGTTTGTTTAAGTGTCTAGTTCTCGGCCATTGTATTTAATCTCATTTTTAATGTCTTAAAACTTGTACAGCATGGAGAAGTATGTACCTCAATGGGAGCTTTCATAATACAGTGAAATACAACCGTAAATGGCAGAAGCACAGGTTGTTCCCTGGCATTTACGTATAGTACTCTTCTCCTGCCTCATTAATTTTGTAAGCATTCAGGTTTGCTACAAAACAGTGTAATTTATACTAAACCAGTACAGCAAGCAAGCTGAAATGCAAACATACTGAACCCACTCTTCCATATTGCACGTTGCTGTACACAGAAGACTGGTTGCTTGAGGGAGGGAGAGCTGGTGAGGCTGCCGAGGCTGTGCTGTTTCACTGACAAACATCTCACTGGACACATACCAAGGAGAGCTGTGGGCAGGGATATGACTACGAAACAGGGGCTGCAGTGGTGACACAGGGATGCTGTGGGCAGGGGCACCGCCACCCGCAGTCTGAGATCTACGCTGACCTGTGGCTCCAGGTGTTGGATAGTGGTGTGCAGTACTCCGTCTCTGGTACATTTTCTTCTTTCCTTATTTCCCCCNTCAAATCTGAGGAAAGAAAAAGGCCAGCCTGTTTTGCTTTGCGGGCTATATTCCTATGGGATGCTGCTCCTTAAAGAGCGCAGCTGCATCGCTGTGAGGGAAACAAGCCCACCCACCAGGGTTCAAGTTTGTTCTCTATGGGTGGCCAAAAAAAACCCCAACCCCCCCCCCAGCCTCACAGATAAATTACCAACAGGCATGTAGCACTTCCACACTCTCCACTTGCTTGTTCTGCATAAACACAAGAATTTTATTTTTCTTTCTGTTTGCCATACGCATTTTTAACCAGCTGCCTATCATTCCCATTTTAGAAAACATTGCTTGGAAAAAAAGACAGTCCAAAGAAACTTTGATTTTTACTGCAGGACAAATACATCATCAGGTGTGATCCAGAGGCCTAGTCCCCTTGGTCCACCAAGAAGGACACTTCCAGTCTTTGCAGATTTGTTTTCATATTTCCTCTGACCAAATAGGTCACTAAAATCAGTGTGTATTGATAAAGTCCATGGCCCACTATCCACTATTCCCCTGGGAATGACAGTAATGACGACTAGGGAAGGACCTAAAAGAAATAAGAAAGATAATACCCATAAGTAATCCTACCTGTTCAACTTCCTCATGTGGGGCTTGCCATTCACGTTACCATGTTTGCTTCCAATGGGCAGTCAACACAATATTGCTTCTGGGCAGGAAAAGTAGATTTTTGGAAAGAAAAANTGTTTAGCTTTCTTAGCTAGAGGACACAGGTGGGCTCCTCTGCACCACAGGTCAGAAGTGCTGGGTAGCAATGAGAGGATCTGCAGAGAACTGATGGACACTGCAAGCGAGCTGGCTCTACATTACTCTCTGAGAATCCCTAATTTCCCCATTTCTAAAAGCAGGAAGGGATAACAATGCCATAATTGCCTTGGAAGGACATAAAAAAGCTTAATGAGGTAGCGTTTGTTGAGCACTGGAGGGTCCTTGGGTGTTGTGAATGCTTTTGTGCCGTTACTCTGTCCAGTGCTGGTGCTTCACAAAATTACAGAAACCAAGGGCAGAATTTAAAAGTGACTATTTCCACAGACCTCAGGTTCCCGACTTTGCAAGCTGCAGCACAAAGGCACCCCCCAAGCCTGCTTGCTCGAGCCTGCTCTGGGGTAGTTAATATTTGCTAGGTGTTGAAATGCTTAGACACATTTCACCCCGAGGTATTTAGAGCTGCGATCTGTGGAGGCAAATGAAAGGGACATACTAGGAAACACATTAGAGTTCTTCCTGTAATCTTGTGATTCTCTCCCTTAACATTTTTGCACAGTTTCAAGCCAATGATTAACTTTCCATTAGCAAAATAAGGGCTATAAATGACTGGGGGAACTTGCTAGGCATGCTCTTGAAGTTAGGTTCAGGCTGAGCTGGCTCCTGCACGACTCTGGAGCTGATGCGTAGTGGGAGCGCGGAGGCTATAAAGCGTGCTATTACTGCAGTTAAAAGCCAGGCAAAACTTTAGCTCAAGGGAGCACAAAGACTGGGGTTTTTTTTCCTCCTCGGTAACCGATCAACCAGATTAAGCAAGGCTGGAGTCAGCTACCTGTGCGGCAGGCTGGCTGCCCACAGGGTACGAGCTGGCAGCCTGGTGACAATCTGCCTCCCCGAGGTGCAGGGAGCTCAGATGAAGTCCCGCAGCGTCCCTCAAGCCAAGCAAGAAAAAGGAGCCTCAGGTGGAAGAGGAGGGAGTTTTGCAAAACAACCTCCCCCACCCAACAAAGAAAACCCCCAAAACAAAACAAACCAAAAAAAAACCTCAACCAGGAAGATAAGAGCTACAGAGGGTCCTGAGATGGTGGTGGCTGTGGCTGACCGCCATGGGTGGGAGCAGGGGGGTGGAGGCGCATCAAGCCGAAGCTCCGGCACGACAGGGAGGGGGATGGTGTGAGCCGACGGTGTGCAGAGAGCGACTGTGTGGTTTGCACCTTCTGTTGATGCTGACCGTGGTGGTCTTGGCAGCTTCTGGGATGGTGAGCAACGGGGAGGGATGACACAGGTGGTGTGTCACCCGTGTGCCATGGTTTGGTGACCAACTGATCTCAGCTTTCAGCAGCTGCTAAAAATACGGGGGGCATTGGTACGTACGGTAAAGCTCAGTGTTTTTCCACTTGTGTTCAGCCACACTGTTGCCCAGCTTCTGTGTTAGGGCCCTGGATACAACGGGTGGCACTTAAATAAAATTGCTCACAGGAGCAAATCCTAGTAGGTGAGGATAAGGATGGCAGAATCAGGTTCTTAGCAATCTTGATAGAGACTGTAAGCAGCCTAAAGAGAAGCCTAATTCAGATGCCTCGGTATGCAGCCTTTTTTATTACACCCACAAACCACCCACAACCTCCAAATTGCTATTCTTTAGAAACACCCTGCAGCATTTTCTGGTTTCCAGTACAGAGCAATGCTGTAGGCTTAGCTGCTGGATTTGTGCATGCACATGCAAAAATAACTAATGGAGAGCTTGATCAGACAGCAGGATCTTTTCTCAAATGACACATTTTAGTATTAAAGGAAATGTATTCTGTTATCCTGCTAGCATGGAATAATGAAACTGTAGCTTTTCCTTCCCAGCTTTTTTCCCCTTCCCCTCCTTTCAGTCTTGCAAAGCAGAAATGATCCCTGGCTTGTAGGCTGCAGCAACCCACAGGAGCTTTGAGAATACTGTCAGAAACCCACAAACCCATGCCGTTAATTGGGGACTGGATTGCTGGTGACACTTTGGAAAGCCAGGCTGTCATTTCAAAGCAGCAAGGTACTCCACATGTGCCAAAGCCTGACATTTCGTAGCCGAGGGAGGAGGGTCCTGTACCGCTGAGAAATGTTAGTTTGGCAGCTTTGTCAAGCAGACCAGTGTCTGGGAGATCAAATCCCTCTTCCTGCAGGTCCATGCCTGTAATCTCTGTCCCTCCACACCTCCAAGGAGACATGCAGCCGTCGCAAGGAGCGATGAACGTGCCGCTTCCATGTTTTCCTTGTAAGACGTGCATGCTGTTATTCAAATCCCCGGCTTGGCACTGCTGCCCGTATTGTCCAGTTTCTGTAACTCTCAAAGGAGAACACTAAAGGAAAACAAGATGAGGCTGATATTTAGGCCGCCCCGTGAATTTCTGCTTTGTTTCTTGGGCAACTGGGCTTTTGTTTTAATTGCAATCTCAATTTAAGGCACAGGAGGGAGGAAGACTGAGGGGAAAAAAAAACCAACTAGTTTTCTTCCCTTTTTCGCTATCGGGTGTGGTTTAAGAACAAAATCTTCCCAGAGAGCTCCTGTAATCATAAATAAATCTAAAAGGAAAAAGAAAAGAAAAGCCCTGCTCCTACTAACAGCTCCTGGCTTTTAAACACACTTTAAAAATATTTCAGTGTTCTTCCCATCTTCCTATTCATTTCAGACCTCCATATTATCTGTTGTAACCGCAATCCACACACAGACCTGTAATGCCTTTTACTCCAGAAGGTGCAAAGCATTAAAGCCTCCAGAGATATCAGAGGTAGGGAAGTATTGCTGGTCCTTTTTCCAGGCAGAGGAACACCTCCCGCTAGCCTTGCCCTCTCTCTCCCAGTGCTGCCTTCTTCAGCGGTTGGTATTTGGAGGAAATCATGTTCTCTCCTGTATTCCCCCCATCCAGAGTTGTCATGGCAAGCCATCGACGCTGGCCTCCCAATCCATCTGTAAGGCCACGCGCCAGAACAACGCCTCCTCAGTGCGATGCACACCCATCTCCAACACATGAACCATCACATTTAGGCTTGCCTACCACTGCTTTCTGCTGGCTGGTGCACCCCAAGGAATGCCTGCCATTATGTCTTAAATAGCAACTGCTCCTTTTCTGCAATGCCCTGGTGCTGCAAAGCACAGGGCAGCTAGCTTCCCCACAGCTTCTCTGCTGTCTTTGCTCTGGGTATATTAGATTATTCTGTGGGCAAAAGTGCAGTTCAGTGACTGGGAATTGGCTTATACTCTTATGTTAGAAATTACTTTAGAATTGTAACTACACATACATTAGCCTTTCCAGCAAAGGAATCTGATAGCATGAAATGCAACTTGTCCTCTATAATACAAACTCATCAAAACAAGAGCACAAGAAGCTCCTCAGCTTAAGCTACCTCTTGAATAAAGCTCTCTCCAAGGATGCCCAACAGACTGCTGCCTCCTTGCTTCCCGGCTCTTCTCCGACAAAAGCCACCCCTGCCAGCCCTGCAGCAGGAGAAAATCCCAGCCATCCTCTTGTGGGGAGTTTTCCCAGTGCAACTCACTCCTACATGTATAATTCGGTTTCTTGCCTTGCTAATGATTCTGTAAGCTATCTCAGAGGCCAGCCACAAGAAGCTGATGTCTCTGCAAACTGAGAATTGTTTGAAAGCGTGCAGAAAGGTACTGTGCTCTCCTAGCAACCAAAGTTGTAAAATAATGTAATCACATCCAAAATAATGTGATAAAAGATTATATGATGCTTGTATCGGGTTGTTATGGCAACTGAAATAAGCTTAAATGCATGTATCTGGCATTTCAAACAAATAACCCAATTGTACGCGAAGTTACATTTCTAATTAATCCCATTCAGTTTACCGTCATCTCCATTCATTCATGCTACTAAAGGGCTGTTGTTAGGTCTTAGTTTCATGGCCTTTACCCTGCTCCTGCCCGACCTAGTTTCTATTTTGTTTTCAACTTTCTTTTCTTTGACCCTGCTGATGTAAAATTGTTATTTCATCCCTGCATGTTTGAGTCAATAGAGATTTGCATTTCAATGTATCATCTGTAACCTGGTCTTATTTAATTTTCCTTTCTAAACAACTTTGTTGCTTGTGGAAATGTTGTCCTAAGGTGGTAGGATTTATTTAACTACTCCCCCCGCCCCGTTTGATGAATAATCAAAACAGCATTCCCAAGAGATGAAAATACCTGACCAAAGCCTGAGCAAGGACGACCCATCAGCTCAGCCAAGCTGGCAGCAGCCAGGAAAAGAAAGCCACCCCGGGGAGGCTTTCTTCATCACCAGCAGATGCTGCAGCCTCATCCATGCTGGCCGAATCCAGCACCCTCTCACTGATTTCAGCTTACGCCTACCAAAACAGTGGCCAATTTCTCAAGAAAATTAATTGCCTTACTCCCAAACTCCCAATTCTTAGCACAAGACACACCTTTAAAAAACGTTTTCCACGTCTTTGGATTCCTCCCTTTTGAGACTGAATAAAACTCTAATTTCCATAGAGTGCCATCCTGAAATCAGCCCATCTCCTGTAATAGTCCCAGTGGGCTTATGTGGGGAACTAATTGTTTTCTGGATCAGGGCTTTATTCACTGGTTCATTCCTGAGCTGTGACTTTTGAAGCAATTCAAAAAGATACAATATTTAAACTGATACCTCTGTTAAAATTCAGGGTTTGCGCGTTTTCTAATTTCCCTCTTTCCCCCCTTCCCCACCCTTGCTGCACGTGGGGACGCTGACGATTGCCGGGGGCTCGGTCTATCCCCGTGCCCGAGCTGTGGGTAGGAGGGTATAAACCGCCCTGCAAAACCCATCCCCGAGCTGTAGCCTGCGCAGGCTGCCCCTGCTGAAGTCACCGAAGCCGCAAGGCAGGAGGCGGCTGCGCTGGAGAAAGAGGAGCAGCCCTTTCCCCACCCAGGGCCCAGTGCAGAGGAAGGTGGTTCATGGTCTTTTCCCTCCAGTTTTCCATTACCTGCCCCCGTGCTGATGGCACAACCCGCATCCCAGGTGCCTCCCCATGGACTTAGGGGTTTTTTTTTACCTGCTAACCACTCACCTGCAGCGGCACTAATGTGACAGTGAAAGCTTTGCCACTTTCAATACCTCAAAGGGAGAAAAAACCCAAAACAAAGCAGCAGTCGAGAAGGTGGAAAGAAGGGAATGGGGATGATGAATAACCTCAGCTGCCTCTGCAAAAGTGTGTCTGGAGCAGGAACAGAGAGGCACCAGCTGCCTGGCCCCTGCTGTGCCCGCCAGGGGAGGAGAGCGCAGCTACACAGCCCAGACGTAACCCACTACTCTGCAGGATGCCTCCAGCAGCACCCGTTTTCCCCGTCTGGTGAAATATTTGGGGCAAACACTGTGCACTTCACAGGACAGCTCCAGGCTCTTCCCCACGCCATTGTAAGATCAGCCCAAAACAAAGATAACCAAGCCTAGAAAATGCTGTGTGGAAACCAGCCATAGCAGTGGGCAAAGCCTAAAAGCATCAGAGCCGTTTGCTGTGTAAGCCTTACATACTGCTCAGTTTTAGCCCTTTGGGTATATTTATTTCTAGGCTGCAGAAAATTCCCCAGGGGGCATATGCAAAATGATGGGGAAAAAAAAACTTATGAAAATATAAATTATCCAGCTTTTATTTCTTTTTTTTTTTCCACGATGATGAAAATAAGACTGGTAACATCCTTTCTTTGAAGATACGAGTAGCTCTTTGGATGCACTAAAAATGCTTTTGTGAAGAGTTAATACCATAGGGGGTTTTAAAATAGTGCACTCTATCACCAAATTACAGTAGCAGCGTGTGTAATATTCCTAAAGTTTACCCGTAGCCTTCCAGCCTCCAGCACAACTTGGGGACCAGAAAAATTGGTTTAATTTGTCTCTGATACTGTACTAAGACCCAGGGAAATGCCTGATGGAGTGACGTTGTGTACATCATATGTTTCACACAAACTGTATCATTCTGCACTTGCAGTATCTACCAATTAACCCTGGGCTGCAATACCTTTCCTTCATCCGAGTATGATGTGAAGAACCATCCCACCAGATTTAACGGGAGCAGCCAATACATGATGCTAACATTGAAAGTCATAAAGTATATCACAAGGTAGGCATTGCATCGCACGGGTACATGTTTGGAAACCAAAGACCGGGAACTCTTAATTCCCTGAACACATGCTGAAGGACACCTACAGTATGCACAGCAGATGACATTTGCATATTTTACGTCTTGTTCGAGTGCCTCTAAACAGGACGTATGGTAGCCGGAGGATTATACTATTTTATCTTGCCTCATCATGCTCCCTCAAAACCAATTACTTTTGTGGATTACAGAAAACAGGTAATTTCTTCATAAAATTAAAAGTAGTCACTTGGAGGCCAACATTTCCTTTTACCCTTCTGTCGCTCCCACTCCTGTTTCTGTTTTTACAAAGTCACCTTTAACTGATTTCCCTCCCATCCCACTGAAACCCTAGAAATTAAATATACTCCTATACGCTTTACTCAGCATACCCAGAAATTTTGCTTTCTCATTGCCACAGGGTGCAGAGATGCCTGGTAGTCAACTGTTGCATTTTTCAACTGGGGATGGGGAAAGTGACAATACAAGATATTGAGATGCTCCTCGCCGAGTCCCATCTCACTTTGATGGGGCCTTCACATGAACTGACTGGAGGGGTGAAGCTGTGGGTGAAGAAAGGAGATTTGAGATCATGAGAGGTCATGGAAGAAGTCAGCATCCCTACGGGCTGGGTGAGCAGAGAGATGAAAAGGGATTTGAGGGTCCTAGCACGAAGAGGTCTGGAGTCAGCTCTGCAGAGTAGCTGGCACGGCCTGTGAAATTCACCTGGAAATTAAGAGTGCTGGAGCCTCCTTGAAATTAGGCCACTTGGTGTCTCCCACCAGACATCTGGAAATGCAGATCTTTAGGAGCTGCTTTGGAAAAGCAACACAGAGGATGGCAGAGAAGTTCGTGTGTCGGAGAAGGTTGTGGGCTTTGGGGGAGGGGAAAGACTTTCAGAGTAAGCGATACAGCACTCGGGAGCTGGAGATTTGGAGAGAAAGGTCAGTGAGACCAGCTGAGCTGGGAGACCACGGCAACATGGACTTGTGAGCCATGAAAACGGCGACAGCGGATGAAGCACCCAGAGCAAATGAAGCTTCCTGGAGGAGGGGCAATGCAGTTCTCAGGAAGTAATTTTCCACTGATCTCTTACCCAGCCTCTCTCTCTCTCACGCTTCTACTACAGAAGGGCTTGAAGAATTTTACAACAGAATAAAGTAAATTAAAAAGTAATATTTACTGAAATATAAAGACAAAGACTTTGCATGCATTATTATGCTCTTGAGAGAATCAATCTTTGGATTTACTAGAAAGACCCATTAGCATGCATAAAGCAGTTTCCTAAGAGGAAAGAAAAATCAAATTCCGTGTGTTAGGAGAAAGAATTAATGGGTTTTTTAATTTTTACTTTTGCCACTTTCAGACAAAATTTCAAGTTCATGTTTAGTAGGAATTTAACTAAAAGGGGATACCTGCTTGTGAATTTAATCTTTTGATAGGTCTGTTTTGCTGCCACGAAAATATCAAAATCAGCCTATAATTTTATTTTCTCATATCTAAACACTAAAGCGAAAAAAAGGAAAAATCTCTGTTATCTTTGCCTCCTTAGAGCTCTCAAACTTCATTTGAAAGTCCAAAATCTCTGAGCACTTGATAACAATCCTAGTGGTGATATGTAAAGGGTTGGAGAAGTTTCGTACAAAACCATCTCGTGCTAGTTGCTGATCCCTTTGAGGCTCTTTGCGTGGCTTCATCAGAGTGACTTATGCCAGCAGTACAAGAGTGGATCATTTATAAAGCTTGTATAGATGATGTATTCAGAAAGTGTTTTGTGTTCTCGTTGATAAACATCAATTGTATGCAAAATGGCATACAGCAACTCATCATACATCTTCCTTGCAAGGTAGTTATAGCCATTCAGGTAGGAAGACCATTTATCTGGATATTTCTAAGCTAGTCTTACAAGCATTTTAAGCACTTTCTTTAAGAAATGAGCAAGGTACTATCTGTCCAATTGTTATAAAAATTAATAAAAGATGCAAATCTAATCATCTGCATGAAGAAAGTGGGAAGCTAGAAAAGGCTGTTTCTAATCCAAATCCCCGTGCCAACTCCCTGCGCAGCAGCGAGGAAATTATTTTCTCTGTTCTCAGCCCCAGTTTTCCCCCTCAAGTGCTAATGCTAATTATACCTGCTTCACTGAGGTTTTGTAACAAACAGCCTGCGTGTGAAAACTACTTTGATGCAAGCAAGCGCCAAGTTTTAGTAATAAACATATGGTGAATGACATTTTGTCTGGATTTATGCACTGGAAGAGTTTATTTAAATCAGATTTGGAAACCGATAGTGAGTCAGAGAAACACTGTGTTGTTTCTCGATCAATAAATAAATACTTGCTTGTACCCCTTGCTCTAAATACCCCAAAGCCTGGCTCTGCTCCAGGTGTTGGGCAGTCAGCGTGCTCAGATTTTTTGTTACCTTAGCTTCAGTTTTTTGAGCTCATCGTCCTCCCTGCCTACACATGGGTTTAAGGGGAGAGGGGGCAGGCGGGAAAGTGGTGGGACCATCCAGGGCAGCGTTCCAGCACCCGTGAGCCAGGGGAACACCCTCACCCAGGGAGCATTTTATAGGCAAAGAGCACCTAGAGAGGAAGATGGCCTGAATCTAGATCCAGCCACCCCTAAAACTAGGCAGAGGTAGAAATATGCCTTTTTAACTTTTTCCAGTAGCCAGGGCTACTCTGGCCAGAAACACCCTGAAATAAAATCATACCTGGTATCTGTAATCCAGAACTTCAAACTACTGTGCAGATTACATCTGTGCACTTCAAGACTCTATCTTAAAAGGCAGTCACTGACTTGGTCAATTTACAGTCTTAAATTATTTACTAATGCCTATTCGTCAAAGTGGTAGAAGGAGGAGGAAAGGAGTTTGAATCCTGACACAGACATAACTCTGCATTGACCCTGTGCAAAATGATAAGCGCACGGAGGTTTTCAGCAGTGCAAAGAGCTCAACCCCCAAATGCTGTGTTTTAATTGCAAACCTCCGCAGAGGTGAACCAGAGTTCTTTCGTTCTTTGCTCTGGAAACTGATTTTTCATTTTCAAATTATTTGAGCCACGCTGCCTTTGTGGCTGAGATCTCAGCCCTGCGAGGACCCAGTTGCCTCCCACGAGGCCGGGAAGCCCCTGCCCCGTGCACACACCCTACCACAACTTCAAACCCTTGGAAACACTTTCCTGACGGCTTCGCAGGCACACTATAAACACTCAGCAGAAATTGCTTTCGTTCTTTTGTTAATATTAAATGTAAAATTTTAATCTTGGAGGAGAAGGACCTTTTGATTCAGAGGCAAATCTAAAACGATTTTCGTATTAAGCCTCTCAATTACTTCTTCCCAAATAAGTGTTTCCATATGGACAATTGTATGACAAGTGGGATAGAGCTGGTTCTGCTTCCTTCAGATGCAGCTGCTGACAATTTTCATAACACAGGATGGATTCCTTCACTTCAGCCTCAAATTAACTTTCCAAGATATGTGCATTTTGTTTCCCCCCAGTCTTAAATTATCAATACCACAATCCCACTGGAGAAACGGGAAACCAAGGTTATAAAAATGTTTAATTTTCCTAATAGTTCTAATTACCATGTATTTTTAAAAACCTGTGGTTTCTTACGTCACTGTGGGATAGCTGTTCTAATCTGAGTGGTGACAATTTACGTGGGTATGGAATTAAATTTAAATCTTTCATGGTTACTAACAGGTATCCTTAAGCTTTTCTAGCAAAGAAAAGTGCTCCTCCACCTCTTCCACCCCTTATTTTCTTCTCTGGCACCGCACAAGAGAATGATGGCTAGGTGTAAAGCTTAGAGTAGCACGTCGAGTAACCTGTTGTCTCTTCTTTAGGGGATGCCAGTCTCCTAGAGGAGGTGGGGCAGATCCCAGCACTAGACTGACTTCCCTCCTGACACAGCTAAGACAGACCCAGTACTACTTGTCACTGAACGAATTTTATTTTCTTATTCGCTTCACGAGCCTATGCAATTTAGTGGGATGCTTTGTTTGCCAGCAGTGACAGCCGGACAGGTCTGTCCTCAGGATCCTCCGATGGCTGGCTTCCTCAATACGTGCAGTCTTGCTTTTCCTTCCTTTTCTCTAGCAAAATGGTAAAAAGTGACAGCAATACTCTGAATCCCTCCAGTAACACGAAACAACACTGGAGTTTATCTGCGTGGAGAGGATAGCGGAAATTTCTGTTTCCATTTCAGGTTCCTGGCCACTGTGTTGGGCAAACAGGCCCATCTTCAGCATCTATGCTTGGAAACCACTTTAAGACCCAGAAGGATTTTCTCATACGTGAATTTTGTGATCAGGTCTGTGTTAAATGGCCACCGACTGTACTTACTTTTTACAATGTTGTCTGAGGGGACAGACACCTCGAGATCTTGTAATCTCATAGCTTTGCCAGACCCGGCACTGCTCATTAGAAGTCCACAGGAGCTTCCACATCTTCTCGGGGTACCCTTATGGATCTTCTGGTCCACAACACACTGTGTTATCTATCTGCCACTCCTTGGG
>VYZV01019994.1:184560-213576 GCA_013401275.1 Pandion haliaetus
CCCACTCTTCCTTCCTCCCTCTCTGCCTTTGCTTCTAGGTTTGTTACGTATTAGCTGCAATGGCTTGTGGAAGTTCTGCAGCATTGTATTTCTCATCCCTTCTTTTTTCCTCCCTGTGCCTCGTACCTCAAACATAAGCTATTTGTCCTTTTTCAGGAAATCTGATATTAGGAAGGTTTCAGCTGCTCCAAGAGGCTGGGAAGCTCTGGGAGGCAGGTCAAGCAGGAGCTGTGACCTCTGCCGTATTCCCTTTTCCTCCTCCTCCTGCTGCGAGGCCGAGGGGGACCCTCACCTCTCACCCTCTCCCTCTGCGCTCCACTCCGTCTCATCCCACGTGCACCTCCCACAGCTTTGGCAAAGACACGCATGTGGCTCCCGCTGAGCTGCCTCACCGGCTCCAAAACCTGAGGGGAGCTTTTTGTGGGTGGGGGCTGGACCCTGATATCCTGCCCCACACTGTAGGAAGTCTCACACTGAAATCAGTTGGTGGAGGGGGGAGCCCAGAAGCTGCCTGCACTGAGGAGAGGGGTCTCACCAACCAGTCCAGGATGATGTTTTTCTATCTTAATGATTTATAGCATTAGGAACAAAAGGTCCCGGTTATTTTTCCTAATTCTTATTGAGACCAAAGTCTCTTTGGGTGTGCTGGAGCGGACCAATGGGGCAGAGCGGGTGCATGGTCCTCACGTGGCTCTCCCCGGCATGGCATGGCCGGGACCAGAGCCGGGAAAGCCCAGGCCACCGCAGGGAGCCGGGGGCACCGTGGCCTCACGTCCTACTGCTCCAACACCCCGCAGCTCAGCGTGGAGGCCCTGCAGATGGGCAGGCCGCACAGAAAAGCTCTCACCTCCTGCGAGCAAATGCCACCCCTGCGCTCGGGAGGGACAAGCGTGACAGGGACCGTGGGGCTGCTGGTGTGCAACCCTCCCGTCTCTCCTCAGAGGGATGCTACAGACTGATGGACACATGCACGGCAACCGCTGCGACTTCACGCACATCGCTGCATTTCACACCACAGCTCTCACCAAAACGTGCAGGCAAAGGTCTGGCAAACACAGGTTTCCTTAGCCTGTAACACTCCCATGCCTGACCCTTATTAGATTCACACACTAAACCCAGGAGGGTGTCTGGGTCTCTTGCATGTAATTACAAGGCTGACAAGTCTGTCAGGTGTGATCTCGCCCTACCTCTGTTCAGCCCCGCACAGATAAGCATTGGAACAGCTACATGGAATCCAGCCACGTCAAGTAGTGAAAACGCCACAAATCCCGCTCAGCACTTGTAAGATAAATGCAGTCCATCCTCTTAGCAGCTGCAGCGCAGGGTCCCAGAGGCAGACTGCGCATCCTGGGGAGCACCTGGGGGGCCGGGGAAGACAAAAATCAGCAACCCGTATTTAACACTGCCACCGGTTCAGGGGGTTCACCCACCAGTGCAAACGCTTTCTCTTCTGGTGAGCCCCAACAGCAGGTATCTAGTGTCGGCAGGGACCCTGCGCACACCTCAGCGGTTAACGCCCACGTGATTTTGGGCATCACAGGCCATATTTAGAAAGCCCTGCTGTCACCATGGCAATAGGTTTCACTTACACATAGCGATGCACAGGCGCCTGTGCTCCAAACCTGCGCACGGAGGAAGGCGGCGATGCCGTGAGCTTCTCGATGGGGGCTGCGTCGCTGCTCGCCACGCAGCAAGGCTAAGGGCTGAGTGTAAATAGTTTGGCCTTTCTGGATATTTTTCCTGGACATTCAAATGAATCGCCTGGCATGGAAATGGAAGAGAAGAAAGGAATTCCCGTGCTCTCTTTCTTCCCAGGAGGTGCAGTTCAGTTCAGGGAAGGTGTCCGCAGAGACCTGCTGGAAGGACGTACCTTGCAAGTCTCCGTCGCTCTGAGCTGCTCTGCGAAACTGCAGCTTTCCAGGAGGGAAAGGGGAGAGGGCTGCGGAAGGCAGCGGGCAGCCACAAACCACCCCACACATCGCCAGGGATGGCAGCAGATTTTGAAGAGGACAAGGTCCTCACCAGTGGCCTGGGAGGCTGGGGCACCAGCAGGAGACTTCAGATGGGGCAGAAGAGAGCAGGGCTGAATGTAAAGCACAACTTACATCGCTTAAACAAATTATCCCGTGTGTCGTCCATCGCTCCTGACTGCCAGTGCCATGCTGTGTAACATGAGTTAGTTTTACAGGATGGAAAGAGAGGTCACACGTATTTCACACTGGGTTTTTCCCCCTTGTTTTCTTTGCATCGAGGAGGATTCGTGTCCTGCCAGGGAGCCCGCAGGAAAGGAGGGAAGGCAGGAGAGCTCCCTGGGGAAGCGGTGAGGCGTGCTGCCAGCTCTAGGAAGGGGCCATGTCCAACAGCAACACGCAGCTTCCCACCAAGTTTTTCGTCTGTAATTTTGAAGCCATCGCATCCCACAGTCCCTGGCAGCTGTTACAGGTGTATCCACTGATGGAGCAGCAGCTTGCCTATAACTGGGCAAGCCCACCCCGCAACCAAAGGGTTTAGTACCCTAGCCAATCACAAAACCCCAGGGTTTTATTCTAACAACATACAAATGCTCGCACGAGCATAACTTAATTTAATTTTCAGTGCTTAGCAGCACTGAAAGCAGTACTTTTTCATTGCACCTCAGCTGTGGCCCAGAGATAAATGATGTGTTTAGCCTTTTAAAAATTTTCCTAAAGCTTCATTCCCAGCTGATCTCTTTCAAATGATCCGTATTTCAGGGATTTTTATCCTTAATTAATCTTGGAGATAATAAGAAAAAAATAAAATGGAGTTTTGGAAAAAACAGATTTTCTGCTATTAAAATCATACTTTCTCCCATTCCTCTCTCCTTTCCCTCCACGCCCCCAGCCTTGGCCTTTCACTGCCCTTGCGAACAGGCAATACCCGAGACCCCTCTAGTATATGTGATACTGCAGGAGACTGGAAATATTTCTGAGCCAGGAAATAATGACGGTTATTCCATTAGATACAAAGGTTTTCCTCCACAAGCTTCACTAAAAAAGCATTACACAGTTAACAATATTACCTAAAACTCCCTACCAGCTCTAAATGGCCCAGATATCCTTTTGTCCTGTCGCTCCAGGCTGTATCGCGCTCTCTTCTCCTAAGAACGCTTTGGCAAAGCGTGCCGAACTGCATAGGATATATTCACCATAATAAACGTGCTCTTGTCATCCTGATGTAAATCCCAGGAACTGACCAGGCAGCCCTGCCGGGCTCCTGCAGGCCCAGGTTTTCTGCAAATACATGCAGCCTGCTCCGAGCAGGCGAGCCCCCAGTCCGGCTGCTGGCTTCAGCTCCCCCATAGCACATGCCCACCTATACAGAGTCATCTCTAGCCTATTGCTTCAGCTGAAGGAAGTCGGGTATTGGACAGGCAAGGCTGCCAGGCCAGGAACAGCGAGAAAAATAACAATAATGTTACCCAGACACATGCTTTTCAGCTCAAAAGGACTGTTTGCTGGGCTGTGCTCTGGTTCCTGAGAAATTTTGGCTTAGTGGGCCACAAGTATCCCTCCTGGCCCTGGTTCCCGCAGACATGATGCCATGGGGTTTGCACCCACTGGTGCCAGAAGCGGGGACATGCTGCAGGTGCTATCGGTGCTGGTGCTTGCACACCCCAGCTGAGAGGTTTTTGTTGCTGGTTTTAAGCCATTGCTGAGTCCCCTCTGCACTTCAGCTTTCCCAGAGAGGGGTAGAAAGTCCCTCTATCTTTCCAGGAAAGGGCAGTGAAGAAACCCAGAGGAAGGGCCAGATTAGGCATGTGGACACAGGGAGGGGGGAAAAACGCAGACACGGCAGCATCCCACTTTTGTATCTTGTCTCTTGATGCCTGTGGTATAATGAGGCAAGTCCAATCTAAAATGCTGAAAATAAATCATATTCTCTCCACAAAATACCCATGCTAGTTAACATACAAAGGAAGAGGAAAAAGATAAAGTATTTCCATAGATAGTTTTACCTAAACCTTCGTGCTCTAGGACTGACACAGGAGTCAAGATGCCAAAGACCAGCCCAGCAAGAAATCCCGGGTGGTGCAGAGTAACTGTGCGCTCTGTAACTACTGTGTGGATATCTTTATCTTAATGGCTATCTAGATCTTAATAGAATAATTTACTGTAGAACCCATAGCACATATTTTCACTCATTACAGAAGACTGCCACAGAGGTACTCGTTCACAGGGATGAACCCCCTTGAGTTTCGGACGAGCCACGCGATGGCTTAGATGGTTTAACAGAAAACACATCACTTAGGAGCTGCCAGCCCAGCCACTCCGGGAACCGTGGCTGGGAAGCTGGGTTGAATCAGGGCTGCGATCACAGACATCGTTCCCCCTTTCCGCTTCGGGAAGCTGAAGACACGCATCCCCAGAGAGCCTGAGCTGGGCGCGCCTGCTTTTACACCCCTTTGGGAGGGCTGCCCAGCTCTCGCCCAGTGTTTCTGGCGGGGAGTGTTGCAGGCTCATGCCCCAGCACTTCCCAAGCATGGGAAATGAACCTCATCCGTCGCACAGAAAGCCTGCTCTGTGGGCACAGCCGGGACGTTTTCCTCCAGCTTTGGGGGAGAAAGGGAGCGTTCAGCACTCAGGGTGGGCAGCCCCGCCAGCATTGCTTGAGACCCTGTCCTCAGGTCCCTGCCCCAGTCCCTCCTTGCCCATCTCCTCTAAGTCTCGCCCCCCCCACCCCAAAGCCATTTGCTCTGACTCAGGGGCTGGACAGCATCTCCTCGCATGGGCTCTGACTGCTCAGTGCTGCTTCCTGGGCAGCTGAGCCCTCCCCAGGCCCCCCCCCGGCAGCAGTGGGGCTTTCTGGGGACAGGAATCCCTGCACCCTCCCCAAAGCCTGCGTGAGTCATCGAGCTGTTAGAGACGGGAGGTTATTTCTGGATTTAACTTTCTGGACTGAGGGAAACACTGCCGTGTCAGCACCCAGCTGTGCTTTTAAGAGGTGCGTTGTTTGGCAAGTCTTGCAAATCTATTTCCATACGAAAGCACACGCATGAATCACTCCTTATGAGAAAAAGCTGTGGAGGTGAAAGGGCCAAGAGAAAGTCTTTGCTGGGAGATAGCAAAGGCAAAACTGACCGTTATTTTTTTCTCCACTGTAATAAAAATAGCCACACAGAGGTGGAAAAGACCAGGAGAAGCCCCCCTTCTCCCCTCATCCAGAGCTGATCCCTCTGCTGCTTTTCCCCACCAGCTCCTCGGGAAAGATCAGTGCTAACACTTACTGATGCTAACTTACTTCTGGGGCAACGTCAGTGCTTCTCACTGCATATGTGAAAGCTTTTGCTACCAATATTATTTCCTCATGTCCTAAAAGAAAAAAATAATTGTCTTATTCTCCTGCCAAGTTACCCTCTCCCCACAAATATCAGTGTTTTAGTAACACCGCCCTGTCCCAAGGAACACTCCGAACTAGGAATAAAAAAATTGAGCTGGTGACCTGCTGGTGATGCTCCTGCACTCAGGGCCAGTCTCTGTGGAATTCATCAAGTTTTATTCTGGTTTTTGTGAGCAGCAGCTGCCTGGACACGTGGGCATCTACATCCAGACACGGTGGAGGTAATGGCAGCAGCATGGGGAACTGAGGCGAGGACACCCCCGAGGTCACACGGAGATGTGATCCTGGTGCAGCCGGGCTGCAGTAGGCACTCTGCCCGCCCGTGCCTTCCCCACGCGCGGAGGTGGGTGCTGCAAGCCAGGGCTGGCAGCGGCTTTCGTATGCCCGGCAGGCTGGCAGCTGGCAGCACCCTTGGGGATCTGGGAAAAGGAACCAGTGGCAAAACAGTGGCTGTGATAAAGCAAAAGAACAAGGGAGAGAGAAGGAAAAGGGACAAGAGGGGGAGAAAGAGAGGAAAGGAACAGGAAGAGAAATGTGTGGAAGGGAGCTCCCTCCAGCAGCGATCCCCCCCCCCCCAAGTAATCCTAGTCTCCCACTGAAAGCTGGTGAGGGTGCACAGAGAGATGGATGCAAAAGGGAAGGGGGAACAATTTACGATGCCACAAGCATTTCTTGCTCAGCTAAATTTCTATCAGCTACCTCTGAGGAACCTTTTCACCACCCAGAACCTCCTCTCCCACTACCGACAGTTGTGATCTTCCCTTCAGCTGGCTCCTTTCAACCTTAACTTTCATGTAGATTCCTGACATCCAAAACTTACTTCTATTTGCCACACAGCACTGTAGCAAACAGCCCCTCTCACACACATTTTGGTCAGTGATTCCTTCAAGATTTACTTTAAGTCTTTGCATATAACACTCAGACCAATGGCCCTGTGGTTGTCCCTTATTTATATATACTTCTGTACTTAAAGTATATTTTCAAAATATACCACCCATTCAGAGAACTGTTAAAGAGCATTGCTATTTGACGGGTAAACAACCATGGTGTTTTCTGTTGTGACTGTAAGAAAGAAACTATTGCATTTTTCCTAGAATAAGTGCCTTAAACTCTGAATTTGCTTCTGTCTTGATTCCTGTAGTTCTTGTTTCCATACCCTAAATCTCATTCTTGGCTTTCCTTCCATGGTCCTTTAGCCAATACATATACTTTAAATCTCTTCCTTATCCTCATTGCATCATTTCCCACTTATTTATACCTTGCTCTTCCTATTCAAGTATCTGGAAAAGTTTTCTGCTGCTTTTTTGACCACGATCAGCAAACACAACTGGGCTGGACCCATGCTGATTTTCATTGCATTCTTAGACTTTACTGGCCATCCACAACTTACTTGGCTGACAGGCCGTTTTTACATTCCTTGTTAGCTTTTTATTTTTTTCTGTTTGTTCGAGGTGTCCATTACCTGGTTAGTTTGCAAGCCCTGCTGTACAAGTTTAGTTGAGATTTAAGGTCCTCATAATCGTACAGCCCAGGCTTTGGCTAGTCATCCCAGCTGACCTCATGGCAGCTCCCTTGTATCAGGTCCAAACCCCTCAGTTACAAGCATCCTTGCATTTACGCTGAACGGATTCAACTCTTCAGCATGCAATACAGCATTCAGTCCTGCAATCTGTGCTTCTTCCTCGGCCAGGGCTGTGAGCCTCAGCCTGCTCTTTATCATGGTCCGCCCTCCAAAACTTTATTTCCCATGCCATTCCCTATTCTCCTTTTATTCATGACTGCCTTCAGGTCACAGCCTAAACTCTACCATCATCTTTAAGGGCACATCTAGTCTAGGGTGAATTTTATCAGCCTAACTAGTTTCTGTCATTGCCTACCCAAAGCCAAGGTACATTGTACAGCTTCTGTGTCTCGTCATCTCAATCTTGCAGCGTAAGTGCTCAGGTCTCCTCCAGCACTGCTGCCACCACCACCTCTTCTCTGATCTACTTTGAGAAAGGAATGAAATATATAGCCCAAGCTCTTGTGCCAGCCCCACTCCTCATTCCTTTCCTTTCTCTGGTGCCCTGGTCCATGGCTGCAGGGTCTCTTTAGTCTTTTGCCTAAACATCAGCTCTGCAGCCTTGTTTAAGCTCAGCCGCAGAGTCAGCCTCATAGTCCCCTCACAGTGCACTTTCTTCTCGTTCTAGAAAAATGCAGTCCAAGTGCAAAGCTTGTTAAACATGTACTGAAACCAATAAACCACCAAGTGACAGATAAACAAATTACCTTCTCCTCAGGCAACCTCCTCGGAAGGTTACATCTCCCTCCCAGGGAGGCACAAGATCTCTCATTTATGCGATGTCCTGATAACACATGCAGATCTGCACTACAATAATGACTGTGTACAAATGCACGCTTCAGGGCTTCAGCCGCTTGCCTGATGAATCCGGGAAGGGACTATTTCCCTCAGTACAAGATTGGCCAGATTTTTTTGATGACTTCTTCGCCACCTTCGGAAGTGCCCAGAATCAGCCATAGGTGGGACACAGTACAGGACAGACAGTGAAGAGGGTCTTCCCTCTTGCAATTGATACCTACCTGGATAATTTGCTGGTCAAATTTATTACCAAATTTGGCAATAAATATTATTCCAGTCTTCCACTGTCCTCTCAGACTGGTGAGGCATTAATTTTCTCTTACCTTCTTGGGTCTGTATCTTAGTACATCTCAGCTCTGTGACTCCAACATACCTCTGCTTCTTCCATTTCCTGAGGTATGGCTTCCATCTCTTTACTTACAAGGCCAGAAACATCATCACTTGTCTTAAGTTATTGGCATCGATATATGTTGTAGAAATGTAATAGGACAGGAAACCAGGGCAGGTAATCAACTTTTCCCCACTCTCCTCACCGCTGGTGAGACACACCTGGAGTACCATGTCCAGGTCTGGGCTCCCCAGCACAAGACAGACATGGACTTACTGGAGTGAGTTCAGCAAAGGACCACGAAGATGATTAAGGGACTGGAACGTCTGACCTATGAGAAGAGATGGAGAGAGCTGGGACTGCTCAGTCTGGAGAAAAGGTGTATAAATACTTGATGGGGGGGATAAAAAAGATGAAGCCAGGCTCTTCTCAGAGAGGCCCAGTGACAGGACAAGAGGCAGTGGGCACAAACTGCAATACAGGAAATTTTTAAATCCAAGAAAAATCTTTTTTACCGTAAGAGCTGTCAAGCACTGGCACAGGCTGCCCAGAGACGTTGTGGAGTCTCCACCCTTGCAGACACTCAAAACCTGACTGGACACGGCCCTGAGCTACCTGCTCCAGCTGACCCTGCGTGAGCAGTTGGGGTGGAGGAGCCAATCTCAGCAGTGCCTGCCAGCCCCAGCAAATCTTGATTCTGTAACCTAACAGGCTCCTCTGGCATAAAACATCAGGAAATTAGTCCAAATCACAGCGTTCAAGTGCTTATTTAAAGCAAAAGAGATTATTAAATACCCAGATGTCGAGAGAAATAGGCTTGCTCTATTGCACCGTGGTTGTCTACATCAACTGCCTCGGGGATGCAATAGCTGAAGTATGAAACAACCACCTCTTGCTCGAGTCTTGCTGCTCTAATAATCGCCTAACTGGGCGCCCAGACCCAAACCTCCAGCAAGGCTCCACCCAAAAGGGAGAGGGGGCCTTGATGAACCCAGAGCAACTAGTGATGGCTACTAGTGGACTCTACAAAGAGGACACTATCATGTCTGCTGCCATACCTGCAGACTTCCCACTGGTGGCAAAACCAGTCCTTTAGCACGTTCTTTGCCAAGTTACTTTACCTAAAAAAATTTTTTGGCAGGGATGACAGAACCAAGGCAGCCCTTCCCTTTGCAATTATGTACCACATGCCCAGAACACTGCCCAGAGCACACAGCTATCTGTCAGCTTGATGATACATGGTGTTGCATGTAAAACTGAAACAGCCCTCAAGCTATTTAAAAAAAAATAAAAAAAAATCACAGCCTCATAAAACTTACATTTTATAATGCTTACCAGGCTTGATACCTCAAAGTCAGCTTGGCAAGACAAAAAAAAAAAACCCTACGCGCTAGCTCCATCAACTCCTCCTCTTTGTGACCCCCATGGAGGTGGCTGCAAGTCCTCTGTGTTTTCACATACACATGAACATATACATATGAACACATGTGATGAACACATGTGAACTTGGATATATTTTTTCCTAAATCATTGAAGAACCAGAAAGTTCATAATCCTTTTGCATGCCAATAATGGCCATTTTTAGCAGAATCAAACATCCTCCCAAAAGCAACTAAGCAAGCGATCTGCAAAGTATTATCCAAATGGTTGCTTTGGCGCTTATGGTTTTTTAACATTTAAAATTGCTGATTCTCACATCCCTCTCTTTGTGAAAGAAGTGGGAAGATCCATGGATCTGACTAATCTGAGCAACAGTACCTTGAAAAAGGAAGGGAAACTGATTTCTAAGGACTAAAATTGTAAATTCATTCTGAACCTAGAAAGTGTCCCTAAATTTTCATTTTTTACACTTTGAACTCCACTGTTTCACTCATAACCAAAGCTAAACTGAGAGAGGACAGAAATCAGGTCTGTGTTAACAAGCAGCATCTTTTGGTGCCTGTTTTTAGCCCTGCTTTCTGACCTCAGTTTTGCTGCCCAGGTTCTCAGGAAAAAGCTAAATTATACACAAACTCCTCTGGAGGCTCCAGACAATCCTCCTCTGCAATAAAAAAGGGTGTCAAGGAAAATGCTGAAAGAATTTATAACTGTGCCTGACAGTTGGCAATTCTGGCACAAGCTTAAGCAGGGTTAAACCTACGGCAATTTTGGGGGAAACCCTGGACAAAATTTGAATGTTAGCATTCATTTTCTGAAGAAGACAAGAGCTAATACACTTCATGTTTAATAGCTGTTGAAAAGGAAAATTGTGATAGTGCAGAAAATATAAAACACATATCCAATATACTATCTCACGCAGTGGGAATAAAGTGGTTAAAAAAATACAGTAAATCCTGATGTAGGCACCAACGATATCTTTAGCTTTTAAGTAGCATATTTGGTAAGAAGGAAGAAACCTGTACTGGGAGACATTCTCCAGTGCATGACACATCCCTGAGTGAGGCCACGAAATCCAAAACTCAGCCTTCGGTGGCACCAGGGTTTTTCTTCAAATTCGTCTACAGCTCCTTCTGCAGCAGAAAAAAAGAAGGACAGCTGGAAGAGATGGGATGCCCTGGAAAGAGATAACCTTTGGAAAATTTTTTTGTCCTTTTAGGAACATTTGAGTATAGCCGAGACTGTCCCTCAGAGCCAGTCCAGAACCTGCCCCATGGTAGGGCGGTGGGCTCGCCCCAGAAAAGAGCCAGGCTGTCTTACCTGGATACATGGGACACTGCTATTTTGCATGCTCAGGACATTTTTAATTCTTCTAAGATATAAGAAGTTCAAAAATCTCCTTACTGACCCGATAGACTTTGTACATTTCCTAATGCATTACTCAGCCTGGGCTACCTTGCTTACTCATAAGCTCTTCGGCAATTACAGCAGGCATTTGCAAACCCACCGCTGATTTGTAGCGTGGGTCTTTTGGGTTAAACCTACCAATTGAGAGTTCTATGCCACACTGTCACTGCTGAGAGGAAAAACCGCTTTCTTGCTGTTAAATTGGTTTGGGCAACTGCCAGGTCCCAGCTTAAATGAGACCGGACAGCACACGTTGCACTGCCTAACGGTATTGCTTCACGTTGCATCAAGTGCCTGCTGAGCGCTAGGCTCAGATGTCTCTACAGAAAAACTTCCCTGAGGTAACCTACAGTTGTTCAGCTAGCACATACGTGGGACCAAACTGGCAAGTAAAGTGGTCACTCCAACTTTTACCATTACTTTTTGCAGAAACCATGCTTATTAACCAGATGAACAGCTTCACTGATCAGTTGAATAGTTAGGACTCTGCGTGTCTCTCCCCTGTGTTATACTTCTCTTTGCAATCCGAAATAAAAATTTAAACCTAAAATCGATCCAGCTTCCTACTCCTGTATATTATGAATTCTCTTTATTTTTGCCACCTGTCGTATTTTGCCAAAATTAACAAGAGCTAAAGTGGGAAAACCACATAATAAAGCAGACACCGAGCCAACATTTAATAACGCTATCTGAAAGCAGGACTAAAGCAATACCCACAACACTGCACCATTTGGCATCATCCATCAGTTCTTTGCAGGATGACAGACTGTGGAAGGATGCTGAGCACAGTTAGGGAGAAAATGAGAACAAGGCAGAGCTTTGACAGTTCACCACTGACTAAGAGAGCATTTGAAATCTGAAATTGTTGAAAATTTTTTTCCTTAAAGGAACATTGTAAACGATACTAATTGACCTTTTCGAACACTCCAGTTGAGGGGGGGAAAGCACACAGAGGGCACAGGTTTTCTTCTGCACTCTACTTGTGGGATACATCCTACTCCTTTTAATGAAAACCCAACTTTCTAACCAGAACTTGGGGGAAGTCTGCAGATGTTCAGTAGCCTATAACAGTTGGGTAATAAATGACTTTTTTTCTTAGTAAAGAACTGACCTTGAATCGCGAAATGAGTCATTCTTCTCTCACAGCAATGGTCTTCTCCTGTCCAAAGTGAAAGAGAGCAACAAGCGCACACGCACGTGTGCTTCTGTGACTGAGCCAGCAAGAAAGGGAAAAGTGCTTAAGTTCATGCACATTTTTATTGAGTAGTAATATAAAATGCTTCTTTCATTGTTACAAGTGCATGCTTTGATTGCCAACATTTCGAAGTCAAATTACAAAGGCAAGGCTGTAGGCTGTAGTGAATTACTTGGGCACTTATACAATTGTTAAAAAATATCAATGGACTGTTTTGTTTCATTTTGTTTCTTTTTCTTTTTTAGAATGAACCAGTTGAAACCCGTAACTGAATATACAAAGGGAAAAAAGTGAAAAAATTACACATTTTGTGGCACATGACAGAACAGAACAAAATGACTAAACCATTATGACATTAACAGTTATCATGCATTTAGAATTTCACATGTAACTACAAACTTATTTAAATTTCACAAGGTTTGCTAAACATGCTACCCATCTATATGTGCACTGACAAGCTTATGTTAAAAACTTTAAGAATACTCTCCCCTTAGATTTTTCAAAGCTTTTTTTTTGATTACAAAATTTCAAAGGCATTAAGCATTTATTTTTTTAGAGAATATAAAGTACGCCAGTATACATACATTTCCAGTATAAGTCAGACCACTAAGCGCATTACAGTCCCATACAGGCCTATACAGCCATTTTTTCCTTAAAAAACATGCATAGGCAGATTTTTACAGAATATAGATGCTTTTCACTGCACTTAATATGGTGTCTTGTTCACTATACTTAAAAATGCACCACTCATAAATATTTAAATTCAGCAAGCCACAACCAAGACTTGATTTACCAAAAAACCCCAGAAACCCCCCCAAACCAAACCCCCCTAAATATAAACAGCAAAAAAAGATAACTGTTATCATTATTCCAGTTTTTTTTTTAACAAAGAAAAGGATAATTGCTGCCAAATTAGTAAGATAAGTGTTATATTTAAAGAAGGGCATTGAAGCACACTAAAGAAACCTGAGGTAAGCATAATCTGTACAAAATTAAACTGTCTCTCTCTCTCTCTCTCTCTCTCTCTCTCACGCTCTCTTTTTTTTTTGGCATTTTAAACAAATTTCCAACATTCTTTTTTTTTCTTTTTTTTCTCTATATTTTTAAAGACTGCCTAATTTATTTCATAGCCATTGTCTGACAAGAGTAGCAAAACATTATCAATAAATAGTCCTTATTTAGTTTGTACATTTTGTTAAAAATGCTTCGATGTTGTCCGTGTTTAGTGCTGCAACTGTAAACGTACAATAGTTAGTAAGAAATTAAACAAAGTTTTCATGTCCAGTAACATAACAAAAGGCCTTTCAGTAACGTATCTAGACGTTCCCAATGCAGTAGGAAAACATGTTAATTCCCCTACCCTTGCAATATATACCAGCATGAGCTTTCATTTTTCTACAAGCATTTTAAAGGCATATCTAAAGGAGGTGTCTCTCCCCCCCCCCCCCCCCCCACCAAATTAAAGTTGACGATCTCTTTGTAGATGATTTTTGTAAACTGAATCCAACACCTGGCCCCCAGAGCAAGTAAGCTATTATCAGAGGCAAGAACATCCCACTGCTGATGTGCAGCAACCCCATCGCGCCCAGCAGCTCAACCCCCCTCCCAGACAGTGGTCACTGAATATTGCTGCTATTACTGCCGTTGCTGTCCGTGCCATTAGTCTCTGTGGAGATTGCCTTGTTGATGGAGTTAAGGTTGGCATCGGATGGCACGTCTCTGCGCGGAGGCATTCGCTCATTAATTCGATCTAAGCCTTTGGCCTCTTCGAAGCTAGTGATCTTATGCTGGGGTGAAAATCCTTTGATAGCTAAATAAAGGATTATTAAAAAGTAAAATTAGCAAGGTAAAACTCTCGGCAGCTTTTCCCCCAACTTAGCAATGAGTGCGAAAGTCCTTCTCTGCGAAGGCGGCAATGAGAAGATCTGACAACACGACCGACTCCTTACCGTACTCAGAAAGAGCTGAGGGTTAACCAACCACCACCGTCTCTCACAACACAACTATTTTTTTTTCAAGATCAAATTCCGATATTTTGTTGTCCAGTGGGGTTCAGCGTAAAACACTGAGAAGCTGACATGAAACTACAGTTTGCAATTAGAACCCATGCTTAGGGCAGAGCCGTGAGCCGGTCAGTTAGCATTTGTCGTCATCGCTTACAGCCTTAAAGGCATTGTGCCTTGCCGTAACATCCTTAATCAGGCAAAACTCCCAGTTAACTTTCAAAGACCGGGGGAAAAAGCACTGGCCAGTTACAGATGGCAATGACATGGTGAGGCCAGTTTGCGGGATATACATTAAAGCTATGGGAGATCTGGGGCGACCCTACAACAGGTTGCCTTATGTTCTCAACACAGGTGAGCAGCTTGTTGATCGCTCGGGGCAGTTAGCCTCCCTGACGCATCCCTGGACTTCTAGAAAGCAGCTTGAGTCAAACAGCAGTAACGCCGTGCAACGCAGACCAGGGATATCGTAACCTTGGCACATTTGTACAATTTAACTTTGGAAACGCACTGACAAAGGACCAAAGTTCCAACTGAACCTGAGGACTTTTGATCTGCCCTTCAGCAGCAACATTGATGAGGCCACACCAACCTCAGAAGGCAGCCACAGGCTGGGGAATGTATTTGTAGAGTGTGATTTTTATTTGATTTTTTTTTTTCTCTCTTTAATTGAAGAGTTGAAGATCTTTAGATTTAAAGCAGAAGAGAAAAAAGCACCGTAGGCAAACAGCAGGTCACAGCTCTGTAGATAATTTGTCACAGCCTTCTGTGTGTTTTTCTCTTATCTGCACCAAATCAATGCACTGCATTTCCAGAACTGGCACTTTTGCTATGTCTCTATCTTAACATGCCATAGAGCAGAAATGGTGTGTTAGTACCAGGAAACTGCAAACTCCCTGGAGAGAAAATGGTAGGGGAGTTTCAAAGATCAAATTCAATATTCCTTCCCTCCCTTTATCTTCTCTTTACCCTGAAGTACTCCTGCTCTCCTTCCAATATGCAGTCCCAATTCTGGACAAGCTGGTAACTTCTGTTAAAAAAAAAAAAAAAAGCAAACAAACCCAAAACCCCAGAACATCCCTGGTACCAATCTACCACTCCTTGCATTTTGAGGGGAGCGAGAAAAGCGTTTTCATGCTGATAGTTTTGCCAACCATTCCTGTGAAAATGGATGGATCCTGTTTGCCTCAGGATTTAGTTCCTTAGCCAGTTTCACAAACGTTATATTGGAACTTTGTGAAGTGCATGGGTTTTAACACATATTATACTTCAACTCAGAAAAACAACAACAACATAATGGTGATTAGTCAAGTGAGCAGGGATGGAGCAGTGAAAACAGAACAAGCCCTACAGTGAGTTTTTTCAAGGATTTTTAGGTTTGTTTTTTTTTTTACTTTATCTTCTACCACAAAAAAGAAGATGTCTAACAAGCACCCAGGCCAATCCCTTAAAGCAAAAGCTTAATGGATGGCCGTGTTGAAGCTGAAACACTCTCTGTGTCCTGGAGCTTGCCGGTAGCACAGCCCAGTTGGTGTTATCAGGCCCTGAATTAAACTGCAGATGGACAATTGGTAAAGGGCGAAACATTTTCTCCATTGTTAGCTTCGTCTGCATAGACTAGTCATTACGACTACGGTTACAGTGTCTAACTAGCAAGGATGGCAAATCAAGAATTAACTTGAAGGGTGCATATTGCTGGAATGGGGGCATGTTCAATCAAATGTATTTCAAGCAGACAGGTTATCGTCTGTAATAATGAGGAAGGTGCTCTGCTGTAGTTGCTGGTCAGACAACGAGTATTAGCAGTTTACATTGAGAGTATACTAAAACACAACACATAGTCACAGAAAATCACAGAAAACAGCCAAACTGTCAACGAGAATGCACACTGCAGATTAGAGATTGCCGATAGGAATAGATAATTCCAACATAAATAGCAGCTTACTCACTGCTATTTAGAAAGCAGTTGTATTTTCTCTTACTTGTTTGTTCTGTAATTTTATTCACTGCTTTACAAAAATCAAAAACAAATTCAACTGGCCAAAAGGGCACATCTTACCAACGGACAGCAATCATCAGATTTTTTTTTTTAATTAACTAAAAAAAATACCCACAGAAAATTTGAGAGGGGCAAGAACAAAATACAACTGAATAATTTTGTTTTAAAGGGGAATTCTGACAATTCTTCTTCCAAAACTTTATAATGCTGAATATTGCGCATCTACGTTGCAATATGTGATTACTTCGGTTTTAACCGTAACGTTAAAAATTGCTTAAGGGTTAAATTAGCGGTCTGTCAATAAAGCACCATAGTTTTCAATACTAAACATTCAGAAATCTTCCGAGGCAGCCAGTCACTTTATATTTGTAGCTAAAATGGTGCTGGTGTTAATGGTTGCTCTAATGTAAATATCCAGTGTGTAAACTGCCACTACCAGAGGAAGCAGACATCTTGCAGACAAATGTCTCATGTTGTTTTACTTCTAAAGAGAAACAGAAACATGCTGAACTGTAACAAAAGACCAATAAATTTTTTTTTTACTAGTGACCTAAAAGAAAGGAAACAAACTGAACCAAAAAAGAAAAAGGGAAAAAAAAAAACCAAAACCAAACCAACAAAAAGAGAGACTATTTCTAAAAAGCTGTGTGTTTTCCTCCATCAGAGATTGCCGAGGATGGTTTGAGGTGGAGATGAGACCCAGCCTCCAGCTCACAGCTTTTGAGCTATGTGTCACAGAGCATTTACGAGCTGCTGCCGAGTTATGTCCCACGAAATCCAAGTCCCCTGATCTCCACCTGTGGCATTACTCAGTGCTTAGTTCAACATACAGCAATTCCAACGTGATTGTAACTTTCAGAAAGAAAAAAACCGCAACAACAGAAACAGAAAAAAAAACCAAAAAGCGTTTTCCCCTTTAAAGCAATTACATTTTGGTTAATACCGAGCCACAATTGTTAGCCCAACACCCACACAATCTGTACAAGCTACAGCAAAATGAATACACCCAGCAGAGCCCTTATCTGTTGTGGCACCAACAGAAAGGGGACTGGCCAATTTACCTTCATCAGCCTCAATAGCCTCAACAGTAGCTGAAGAGAAGAAAGGGGTAGCAAAACGAATGAGAAAAATGAGCAGAGGATTTTAACTCTAAGAACAAGTCAGTGAATAGCAAAGGAGCTACAACACTAATGTTACTGTAAGTGCTGGATTTTGGCAAAACAGACACACACAGAAATGCTTACACAAAACCAATAATTTGCAGATTGAGTTAAGCTATAGCTTGTTTTGAAGCAGAAGTTTCACAAACTAAAAGTTTTTAAAGACACTTTTAAGCACTTTTCTTTTGACTCAAAAGAACTACAAAATGAAAATGTCTTCCATATTGCACATCTGACCTGAAAAGGTCATTGTATAATTCTCCCAGCTTTGAATAAGAGCAGTTTGATTTGCCCTGTCAAAAGAGAATGAAAAATGGCATAAAGCCATCACACAAAATTCGTACCACTTATGATGTCAGCTTGAAAAGTATCAGCTGCCAGTACAAGGCAAAAAAGCCACATTTACAACTTCTCAGAATGATTTTTTTTCTCTCTCCTGACTAAAAGAAACCTCTCCACAGCATGGGACAGAGTTTGCTCAGACAGCTTTGCCTTTGCTCGCAATCTTGCCCAGTCTGCTCCATCTGTAAGCATCCTTCTTGTCAACCCCGCCTCTGAAAACAGCATTCTTCTAGTATTGTATTTAAATCAATGGACATAGATACAAGATTGAAAGCTGTTGGATCTCCAAAATTGCAAAGCCTGGTCAGAGACAGAAAAGTTTGTAACAGGGAGGTTGCTGCAGTGTTATGAATACCATGTTATCACTGTTTTGAAACCACTCATTGTTCTTAAATACATAATTTTATTTGAATTCTACCCATCAGCTTTGGTATGAATTTGTTTCTACAGTCAGAGATTTAGAAGCTGATGCAAATCAACAAATGCAATCCAATATAGCAATGGTACAGCTCAAATATTTAAAAATTTGTTTTTCAAGAACTTCTCTGGTTTAGAGAATAGCTCAAGAAGCCAAGTTTTTAGGAATTCCCCTCTTCTTTTTTGTCTTATTTTCCCCTACATAAAAGCTTTTTTCATCCTCCATAAAACCCAAACAATTTTTTTTTTTTTTGTAGTTAGGATGTTAAATATGGATTGAGATCAATACTAAAATACATATGCTATTATCTTGCTGCATGGGGAAATGAGAGGAACTAACCCGCATGCACCAAGGTAAGCCTATGCCTCTCAAGCTACAGAGCAAGAGATGGCAAAAATCAAGGAACGAAAACAATGCAAGCTTAAAAGAAAAGGAAACACAATAACGAGGTTGAGAAATTAAAATGAATACCCAGATACAAACCAGCACTGACACATTAGAAAAAAAATGAACACTAAAATGTATACTTCCACAATAGAACATACCACTCATATTTTCTGTTAATACGTATGGTAATACGAATGTGTGCTTAACAGAAACTATGTAAACTTTAGATTATTTGGTGAATGGGGTACTACGTGTTAACTAATGCAGAAGCTTGTGTATAGTAATGTTTTACTAAGCCAGAATACTGCAGTATGAGCGGATTTTCCTTTTAGCCATTGTAACAAGAACTTTAGGCAATTTTCTCAAACTCATTTCAATTCCTAATATTTTGCCAGGGCAACAATAGCAGTTTCCTTGGACCAATTCTTCTGACAAATGTAAAGCAACTATATGGAGAAAAGCCTAGGTAAAGACCACAACCCCATTAAGAAAGGCATCCTGTGGAATCATATTGCAGCATTTTCAAAGCAGAACGTTACTATGTCTGTAGCACACAAGTCATCAAAAAGAAAAAAGGGAAGGGAAAAAAGGGGAAAAGAAGGTTTACCACCGTATACCTGAATCTTCTAGGTAAAAGAGACAGTAAAGGGAAAAATACAGAGGAAGAATGCTCCAGGAAGGAAACAGGAAAACAAGAGGCTGAGACTGTGTTAAAGTTATAAAGCATTTCTATTTCTTACATCTACTGCCAACAGAACCTCAATAAGCAAGAGACATTGTGTGCCTGCAATATACTCTACAGCAATACACACAGAAAAAAGGAGAGCTTACAGTAGTAAATTAAATAATTTGCAGCTCCTTATTCCAAAAGGAATATTTCATCAAAGGCAGCCCTACTATAGATTTACAGATTTCCTGTAACAAGAAGGACTTGGTATAAAACTGAACTGACAATCTGCATTATGTTTGTGTACAAGGCAAATGCGGTGTTTGTAAGAGCCTCCCTTCACTTGGGCTTAAATCAGAGTAAAATTGTTATCATGCTGTCACCTAGAATTGCTAGGAGAGAAAATCTAATTCTAGAGCTATTTTCCATTGGTGATTCTCTATGAAGAAGAACAAATCAGATAAAATAAGAATTTGAGTGCCATTATCTAAGCTGAACATTCAGTACTCCATGTATCAAAGGCTGCTCTCCTCAAAAACACCCAAAAAGATGCTGTAAACTGTGGAAAGAGGGCACTTCACATGCAATGCTGATCTACCATTCTGAACAGTTGATTTTCTGGGACTTTTTTCCCTCCTCTTTCTTTGTAAATCGGTGGTACGTAATAAGTCTTGAGAAGTGGCCTTACATGAACTGCTCACAAATGCTCCAGTACAACAAACCGCCTGTTTTATTCTGTCCTTTATTTTTTCCAAGATGACTGTGGTTATTTTTCTTGGGTTCTGCAGTTGAAAACCAATTGATTTTTTTACACATAATGACACACAGAGGCAAACATGCTTACCGCTTTGCAGTGTTTGTTTTCCTCCAGAGAGCACACCACTGGGCAGCATTCCTGTTGGAGTCAAACCTTTCAGCGTCAGCACACTTTCACTCTCTTCTCTGCAGAAGGAAAAAATTCCCCAAAGTAAATAATTGTCTTTTTTTTCTTTTTTTTTTAAACACAGAACACATTTTGGACACCTTAAGCTACACCTGCCCTGCAATGATTTGGTTATCTCCAATCTCCTTACCAGGAAAGACTGAATCCAGTAATAACACCCACACCAGTGCAGCTCCCCTCACTGCTGTGTAAGTGGTTCACCTTTGCACCACACCATACGCTGACTCCCGCTATAGTTAACGCTATAACCTGCATCTATGAAACAATGTATGACATACGTTTGAATTTATATACATAAAACCACGAACTTAATAGGAGGAGGACCAAAGGAGCAGTTACTGCCAACAACACATTTAAGTGTCTTACATCATGTGGTCCGAAATCAACTTAAATTGTTGTTTTGCTTTTGTCTACACTAGCAGTCAGGTGCATTATTTATTAATGATCACCATCCACTTAAAAAAAAGGCAGCTAAAAGCTCATTAAAATTAATAAGCACTTCCACCCTTACTAGGACTGTTCTGAATAGTTTTGTAGGCTAAAAATGGTAGTGAATTAAAGAAAAAATGTTTTTGGAAGCCTAAATATGTTTTGTCGGTCTTTAAATACATACAGTTTTTAATATATGGCAAGAGGAATACAACGGCTCTATCCAGACAAGCTGTTAAATACAGCTTTCTACGAGCACTGTAACGCTGTCTGTGATGACATACTTTCTCAGCAGCAAAACTGACCCCAATTCTTTAAGGGAAACCCATTTTGAAGTGCTTTACTTTGAAATATATAATGACGTTAAGCTGGAGGAAGCAAACACAAAGACAGAATTTAGTTCCACATTCACTTGAGGATAATGTGGTTTTGTCTATCAAAGCTGTCTCTCAACGATTCTACTACTTATAATTTTCTTTAGACCTACGTGCCCTGAATTACTCATGTATTTCAAACAACTCTTGTGTAGCTACTACATATACTCTTCAAGTTCTATTTTTAGTTTGAAAATGATTCTCCTTGTACACGCTTTTCTTTGTGTAATAGTCAAAATCAAATTGTGACTGTTTTCCTTGCAAGTTTCCTAAGCAATTAGAACTAATGCAACAGCCAAATATTTCCAGAATTAACACAGTATTTTCATCATCAAGAGTTACACACCAAAGTTTTTGCTTTCTCTTGATTATTTGCCCCTGCAAGCAAATGCATAGTCTGCATTTTCAATTCAGTCCATTTCATCTTTTTTTTTTTAATTAAACCGCAATGGCACTTTTAGCTTCACCTTCATAGGATAAGTTTATTCATTGTATTTTTATTGTCTTCAAACCGCATATTCCCAAGAAACCTCTGTATCACAAATTCTGAGATTTTTTTTAGCCTTCAGTGTTCCTTTTTTTCTAGCTGATGTCCTTTAATTCCATTTTAAAAAAGGAAAATAAACCGATTAACTATTTTATTTACCTACCTCCTGTCTAAATACAGCCAAAGAAAAGTCAGGCTTGAGAAAAAAAGTCACAGAGAGGCAATGACAGGGAATCGTGAGCTCTTCCACTGAGCTTCAGCCAATCTTTCTATGATGGCTATTCTCGGCAAAGCTCATTTATAATCTTTGAAACTCAATACAACATTATTCTGATATCTAATTTTGAGACAAAAGTGGCTGAAATGATCTCAGTTTTACATTCAGGTTACATCCTCAAGGAAGCTGGCCACTCCGGCTCAGAGAAGAGATGTTTGACTGAATCCTTTGAAGGTGGTTATATCAGGTGCTGATCGTTCGGAAACACTTTTCAAGAATTAGTGAAATAAATGTCATAAACCAGCAGTGATTCAAACAGGAACTTCAAAGGTTTCTGAAATAGACTGGTTTAGATGATGGTGTTACCGCAGTCTTTGCAGGTTTATACAGAGTTACAAGACACTTGTGTGTCAAATGGGGATTGTGCTGGCAAGACAGAAAAAATAACCCAGGCTATTCTATAGGAATGATATTTGTAAGATTAACCTTGTGTAATCTTTGCTGTCTAGAAGCCTGGCACCTAGCTGAGGAGAATCAACCTTTCCCAGCTAAAGAGAAGAAGAGGTATTCCCAGGGGCGCAATGGTGGCTGGGATGAAATGTCACTCATCCTCTTGGAAGACTGGTCAGCAAAACTGCCCATTGGAGGTACCTGTTTATTTGCTGACTACGCCTCTGACGACAGTAAGGATATGCTGTATTTGCTGGTTAAAGCTAAGGGAGAACAAATATACTCTTCATTTTCAGTCCTTCCTGCAACGTTTTAAGGTCCGTCAGTAACCAAGAACTGTAAAAGGCTCAGCAGCTTCAGTGAGTGAACCACTGGCTTGTCCTCTACCAGATACAGTCCATTCTGGTCTTCTGGAGTTGTTGGGATGCATGTGGTAGGCGTAAAAATTTGTCTCATTAACAACTCTGAGATTAATTTGACTGCTTTTCAGGGAAAGATCAAGTATGATTTCCATCAGTGCCTTAAAATGTTGATTTTCATGAAATAATTTAAAAGGGTCAAAGTTTCAAATGGTGCTAAAACCCTAAGCTATGAGGCTTACGCATATCACTTCAGACAGGGCACATGCAAGAATTATCCTGTACCCTTCTTCCATCCCTGAAACCACTGAAAAGCTTCTGACCCACAGTCCCCTTTGGAAAAGTCCTTGACATATAGGTGAGGTCAATTACCTGCAAGTTATCAAAACCCAAATATATCAGCTGAACATCCAATTTCAGGCCCTTCTGCATATTGAAGTCCACGTTTCTGTTGAATTAANCCATCAGAGAAAAATAATCATGCTGCTTTATGAAGGTGGTGGCAATGTCAGCTCCAGACTCTCTGCCGGACTTGGTACAGAAGAGCAGGTGGAAACATTTGATTGCTCCCCCATCTTGTTTAGGGAAAAGGCATGATGCCAACTTCTCTTTTTTTTGATGGGTACCACTTTGAAGTAGCTTGTGCATCACTAGTAATTCACATATAACACTTTGGGAACCCCAGGTACAGAGTCCTCCATCTCAGTGCGCTATTTAAAGCTATGCTGCTGCAATCTGCAATGTGTGGGTGAACTGCTGTGTCCATGCAAAGCCCCATGCTTGCATGCTGCAGAAAAGTCTCAAATCAAGCAAGTCTGAGAGTTTCATTTGAAATTAAAAGTGTATTCTTCAAGTAACTATTTTTATTTTCTCTTTTTATATTAATCATATAATCATACCAATAATTTTTTTAAAAATCCCTTGATTTTGCACTAACCATAATAGCCACAAACTGACTACAGCAGAGCAACATACAATTTCCTGAGAAAAACATCCCTCTGCTGAAAGGGAGGGAGAACTGTATTTTCTATATTTAGACCACAGCACAGTACAGCATGTTTCCTCTTCTGCTCAGAGACATCAAATGGAGAGCTCTAAACACTGGGTAGCAATTAGTTACTCGTGTTCATGTGTTTGGAGGAGTGCAGCCCAAGGTAACGAGTTGCTGTTGTCTGCACAATGATTTCCTGGATTTTTAGTTAAATGACCCTAATGCTATCATCTTTAATCATCTTTACTCTTGGCTCTAGCAACAACTATGGGTGATAAAGTGGGACAGTTGGCTTCCTTTTTAATGAGACATGATGTGGAACATGCCCTTTCTCCGCTTTTAACTCTTGCCTCACAGTGGCTAAGACTTAATTAGTATACCCGGTGAGCAAAAGTCTTTTAAATAAAGGGTAATTGCAATGTTCTTTGCTGATGTCTTTTGTTTGTCTGGTTTATGTTCAGCAAAAGCCCTGAGGAAGAAGATTATTCAGAGCCATAATAAATAGCAGTATTGTATAAATAAAACAATCTTTAAAAGGTTCCAGTAAAACTCAGTTGGGTGGTATACTAAAATATCAAATTCACTGTTTGATTAAGAGTAGAGTGCTCTAAGTAATCATTCAAAGATGTCCTTTAACATTAAAAAAAATCTGAAACAGCACAAAACCTTACCTTAACACTGAGAAAACTCTAGCCATTTTTCCTATTGCTCTTATCTTGTTCCTTATAACCTCCTTTCGAGCAGCAGCTGTTGCTCCTATGGAAAACACATTAAAAACCGTTAGAGGGATTTGTAAATGATACATCACTATTCTGAACTTTAAATACAAGAAACAACATATTAATGCCATGGTTTGCCAAACTAAACCACATTTGTAGTCAAAACCAAAAATACTTTTTTTTGTTAATTACAGCCCAAGACTGATCACTTTTGAAGGATCTAGTTATCAGTACCTTTAGACACATGATCCTTTTCCTCTACACATTAAAGCTGCATGTTTTTTCATCAATGTAACCTAACTTTCAATTTCAAAAACATTTTCAGAGACCATACTCTTTTGAAAACAAGTTTCTTAGAAAATAGTCAAAATGCCAAAAAACATATTCAACATGAACAGTGCCCAAACCATAAAAAAAAAGTTAAAAGAGAAGTTAAACAACAATGGAGTTAAAAATCTATTTCATAATCTTACCATTTTAAGTGAAAACCAATCACGTTTCTCTTAATTTTCTAAGTGAGTGTGTTACGCTTAAGGCCAAGAAGGTCCAGTTAGGGTTTTCCCATCCCTAGTTAAAAAGTATTTAAATGGTTATAAAACCAAAAGGCAGAGTCCTGAAAACCAGCATGAAAAGGCAGGGATTGCATTGGCTGGCAGCGGTTAAGAGAGTTCCACAGAGCAACTTCCTTCTCATCACTGCTCGAAATTACAATTACTTTGAAATTTGTGAACTCACTCAATAATCAGCCTTAAAAAAAAAGCATGCTGGAACAGAGACTACAGGTCAGCTAAGTTTGCGTGTGTACTTGTTACTTGGCTATCATCAAAACCTAGAACAATATCTGTGCATCCAAGAGAGAACCACCTGAATGGGAAAAGCAAATAGTGCTAAGTTACCAGAATGAGGAATTTCTTTTAATAAGGACCTCCCACATCCCCAAGAAAATGCCACGCTATATTAAGTCAACCTGTTTAATTGAATTATCACACTCATAACCACATACTTCGTGAAGATTTCTCCCAAAGGTTTCTGAATGACAGGTAACCTTGGCTCGTATGGATGCTGCCTGACAACTCCTGCCTCGGAGGTTCAAGAGGGCAACCTGAAAACCACTACACATCATGAAAAAGCTTCCTCCTTTGCTGCTCCAGAATTCAAGGACAGAAATGACAATTTCCATTTTCAATTCCTAGCAAATTGATCCACTTTATAAAGTGGAGTCCATCATGGAAGCTAAAATAGCAGAAAGGGCCAAAAGTGAGGGAGGCGGTTATGGCAGTAGAGGGGACAGCCCCAGGGAGCCGAGGCAGTAGCAGAGACAGCTGCCTGCAGGCACCGGACAGGGGAGCAAGGCATTGCCGAACGTGGGTGACGGATGCAAGAGCATACGGACTGGGATATGTTTGTACATCTGCTGAGGAGTGTAAACTAGACATCTTACAATCATGCATGCTACTTCTGCGTGCATCCGTCTTTTGGGGCAGCGATTAAACACATTATTTCCAGGCATTTCTAACTGTCCTCCTAGACTGTCTTGAAATTATGAGCCTGTATCTTGAAGTTCAAACTGAAAGAAACTATGCTCAGAATGATGGCTTTCAAATCTCCCACATATAAAGAGAAGGTATAAAAAATATAAAGATAAAAATATAAAGATATAAATAGGCATAAGTGTCTCATTCTAGACAACAAAGAGTGGGAGAAACAGCTGTAATTGAGCTGTAACTGAATTAAATATATTTGTAACAGCTTAATGGAAAATTTAAACTAAACAGCAATGATTCAGCTGGGTTCTTCAGGAAATAGAGGGGGTACATTCCCACCTCAGTTACTACAATCTCACTGAATTGTACTCTCAAGATACACAAGACATGGTTTTCATCCTTTTTTTACTCTGAAAGCACTTAAACACAACTTGTCTTTTTTTTTTTTCCCCAAGTGTCACTATCCCTACTTGTTTATTACAAACCCACACTATTCTAGTTGATCTTAGAAGTATAGTCAACCTTTTTTCAGTCACTGTTTAACTTCCAGAAAAGTTGAGCACTTAAAACTGGAATCATAATTTATGACCGAAGTGAAATACAATGCCCTACACTTAAATATAAAATAAGAATGGAAAAAAATACTTAATTGTAAACCACAGCAGGCTCAAAGGCAGTATTTTGTTTCTCATCAATACACATAAAAGGTTACTAAAAATACACTTCAAAGATTTCCTAATTTGTAACAGATCTGTGAAAATGACTTAAAATATTATCTGTTTACTAAACATTACTAATGATTTTATTTATCCTATTTGTTTTTTTAAAACATTGTTTGCTAAACAATGCACCTGATATTCACAATGTTTTATTGCCTGGTAGTTTTGACTGAATACTACTAACGTGATATAGTATTTGGATTCCCTAACTAGTTATACATAAAGCTTAGACTCACATTTCAAGTGTGACTACTCCAGTTTAGTATGCTGAAATTCACCACTACTGCAAATCCTTATTAATTACTTCAGATACACTTAAGCATACACTTATGTGAAAGTAAATGGGTCATAACCTGAGGACTGGCTATGAGAAAATGGGTTAATTTTAGCCTTTGCAAACATTGCCTGATATCCTCTTAAGTTTTTACTTTTCTTTCAATACCTAAACAAATCCTATTTGCATGAAGGAACTTAAAAAGAAAACAAAAAAAACACAAACACAGCCAAGTTTAAAATCAGAGTGGAAAAATTATTTGGCAGGTAGAATAAAAGCTTTGAATCTTACTTCAGTAATTTAACAAGTTCTATTGGATTTCGGATTTGTAGCATCCAAACACAGATCTTGCAAGTTGGATATGTAGGACTTAGGTGAAATGTAATTTAGGCCTTCAGATTAAGAAGCAGATCAATGAAAAAAAACCCTATAAAGTCTGAAAATTGTCTGAAATGTAGGATTGAACAGATAGAAAACAATACTGAGTAAAAAAGCCAACCCCAAATATCTTCCTGGTATCCTAATATATTATATATTATCTAATTAAGCACTAGGAAAATTAATTAAAATTAAGCCTTCCAACTTATTGAATACCTTTCTTCTGTGCATAAATGGGATCTTCTTATGAATTCCAAAGAGGGGGAAAGAAAAAGATCAGTGATGTTTGTAGAATGAAAATAAAAAATAATATAGAACATTTGACAACATCAATGGAAACGCAATGTTTAAGTAAAGTCTGAAAAACAGAAAAGAAACAAATTAGGCAGGAAACATCCAAAAGGAAAGAAACAGACTGAGAACGATGGGGAAAAAAAGAAAAAAAACCTTTTCAGCTTAAAGCCTTGTTAGTAGGTTTTGCAGGAAACCAACGTGCCGGCAGAAGATCAGCAGCGAAGCTTAACCTCAGTGTTACCACGCACCCCTTGAACACATACTTTCTCCTACATTATTGCAGCTGCTTTGATAAGGCTTAATCAATTCTCAAAAACAGTCCCTCCAGTTTATGGGGGTGTGCCTGCCTGATGACCCCTCTTTTCTTAGAGGAATCAAGCCAATTCTTCTACATCTGATATCTGAAAGAATAGCTTACTGTCATAGACACATCTGCTGCTTCTACCAAAACCTGTGCCATCTACCATGCACATGCATTTGTTCAAACGGTCCAGCAGATTACAGTTATCAAATCCAAACACCGCCATGGTACAAGTGCAGCACTTGGTGCCCAGGCACAACTGCACCATGACACCTGTTTTGGGGGCACTGGCTATCTAGTGCATGCTGCTAGGTTGGTCCAGAGGCAGAGCACACAAATGTGCCGTATTATGGCTCACATGAAAAATGGTTTGGGCATGGAAACAACCATACCTGGGCAAATAAATGAATGAATAAATAAATAAAAAGATCACATCAAAATACCCCTCTGCCACCAACTCACAGCGTAGGTATACATTGCAGCCCAACCTTGCTGGTTTGGAGGAAGAACAAACATAAACCAGTGGGAAAACCCCTCCATTTCTCTCCTAGTTAAAAATCAACTCATTGAAAAGCTAAGACTCTCATCTGCCCAGGCAGTATCATAAATACCGTTACCAAGGCATTGATAAATAACTGAGACCTAATGATGAGGCCTTTGCTTTTGCTCAATCAGCCTCTGTGTTAGTTGGTGCAGAGCTTGCCCCAGGTGCAGTTCATTGCACTGAAGAGCTGTGGCAAATTTCGTATGCCACTGTTCACAGCATAACCAGGTTTTGATCAGCAGGAGATGCTTGACTTGGTAATTCTCTTTTAAGCTCAGACTACAGCACTATACTGGGGAAGCTGTCTTCCATCTGAGGAATAAATGCTGCAGCTAGCACTGTGACAGCAGCTTTTCCATGAGAAGGCTGTGAGCTACAATGTTGAAGGCAATACAAAAAATTAATGCGGGTAATTTAGGAGTGTCTTTATGCCAAATCACGATAGCGATGCATACAAAGCAAGCAGTGCATTTGTGTCAAGTTGTCTATTACATTATTGCACCCTTTTAATTAGCAGCTTAGTTTTTTCAATCAAATGCATGAGGTCAGAAATGTTGCTAATTAAAATAAAACAGGACTCTGGCTATATGCTGGCTAGGTAGAAGCATTTGCAGCTCCTATTGCTAAGCAGTATTTTTGATGCACAAACCAGAGAGCACACAAGCTAACGTTCACCCAAGACATTTTTTGCTGGATCAGATTATGTTGCAACCACCATAGCAAACAGGAAATAGAAAGTACTGCAAGAGGAAACTATCAGAGAGAAGAAAATTTGACCTATCATATCCTCTCATTTTTAAAGCAAGTGAAACTAAAAGGCCAATACAGGCCAGCAGGGACATATGGGATAAAGGGCACTACGATTGCTATTTAGGTTTTCTCCCACTAAGCATCCACAGAAACTGCCTGCAACAAATTGATCAGATCCTTATGATGTGCTTCCCTAAGAAAAAAAAAAAAAAAGAAAAAAAAGTCTACATGCTGTTGGGCATCCTGCTCATGGCTAGATGCAACATGCATGACTGAGAACCAAAAAAAAAAAAAAAAAAAAAA